>AYEL01088685.1:0-18551 GCA_000484575.1 Olivierus martensii
CTTGCATTCAAAATTCTGGAGGTTACACCGGCTATTAATGCAACAGCATTTCACATTTGAAATGCATTTTCTTGAGCTTAAATTAACCTGTGATCTTGAAAATTTAATCAGTTAAACATGTTAACTACACAAATGCATTGTCCAAATTTCATTACTCTACAATAATTTTTTCTTGGTGTTGGGATTTTTTTTTCCGTCAGTGTATCTAACCATATTCTAAAATTCTGCTCTTTTAAACTTCAAACTCGAATTGACAAGCAGTCTTTATACAGAGACTTTTATGATGCAGCTGATTTTCATATATTGAGGACTGCACAAATAAGTTGCACATTTTATTCTTATTCAATGTTGCACTTTATGTAATATACATTAATTTCATGTTTATCCAATACTCTTTTAAAAATTATCACCATTTTTCTGTTTGTACCTTAATTTATGGAAACCAGTGTAGTGTAAGGCAAAGGCTACCTATGTGGATTTATGAATTTTTTCTGGACCATTTGATTTTTTCCACATATAGTTGCAATCTAAAATTTACTTATCCCTACAAAATATTTATAATTTTTGAATAAAATGAAAAACAAATGACTTAACAAAAATTTATCCTTTATTTATTTCACATTCTGAGTTTTCTTCTCAGAATTAGAAATAAATAAAGTGTTATTTCAAATTAATCCATTTTAATTTGCAGAAAATATCACCAAACAAAAAATAATGCACAAATCAAAAGTATTCACACCTTTGGAATTTGTCGTAAAACAGTCATTACAGCAATGACTGCTTTAAAATGATTGGGATAGCCCCTAATAAGTTTTTAATGCGTGTCAATAGGAATATTAGATCATTCCTTAATGCAGAATTATTCCAATTCATTCAGATTTTTAAGATATGTTGTGCACAGCTGTTTTCATATGACGCCAAAGATTCTCTACTGCATCAATGTCCTGACATTGATTTGGCCATTTCATAACGTTGATTTTGTCTTTTACAGCATTCTTGCATGGATAGAATGCTTGTTTGGGAACATTGTTAGATTGGAATAATCAATTCTGTCATTCTGGCAGAGGACTTCAGATGATTGGTTAATATTTTTTGATAGGCAAGAGAGAATCCATTAATGCCATCTGTATGGAAGTTAAATTGTTTGATGAGAATTTTTAAGCAGCATTTTTATGAAAATTTTATTCTAACTTTACCTATAATTATTTATAGTTAACATATTTAAAACTTAAATTATAATTTAAGGTGATTTTATTCCTTTGAAAGGCATGGAAGAAAGCGATAGCCCCACGTGTATCCCTCAGAAGAAGCGGAAGTATATTATTCAACACCAGAGTCATTGTGTAATGTAAACTGGTGGCCGGATTGGCCGCGTGGAAACGCTTCGGCTTTCCACTCTGGAGGACCCGGGTTCGGCTAGCACATTGCTTGGCGATACTAGGTCCAATGGAAAATTCCCCAGAGCGAGCCGTTTATCCCCTTAATATCTATGGTCTTGAACCGAAAATTTTTCTTGGTCTGCGCACCGCCATCTTAGCTACGCAGAACCTAAGTGTTGAACCGAAAATTTTTCTTGGTCTGCGCACCGCCATCTTAGCTATTGCTCGCTAAAGTACTTTATGCTTCTTAAAAGTTCTTTAAGAGATGTCCGTTAACTTAAAGTACTTTAACTCTTAACGTATTTTAATATTCGTGTCTGGAAAGCATTATTCCATTAAATTCGACCTTAAAGTATTTTAAGCCATCTAGTCTGTAACGGGTAGTAAAAAGAAGGCAGTCGAACAAAGGGAGTTAAGAAAGGAGGAGGTCGAACAAAGAGAGTTGTAAATGAAGGAAGTCGAATAAAGTTTTATTGAATTAATACGTTTGTGATATTATTACATATATATTAAATAAATTTAGTATATTATTTCCCTTATATTTATTTCATATGATTTCTTCCTTACTACATGCTTTATATAAGCTTTATATCAATAAACAAATAATTATCAATTTTATTAATAAATTTTTTGTAATCAATGGGATTTTGATTATTATCGATCAATCGCCGGTCATATTCGACTGTCGACCCCCAATAGACCCCTTGATCATCATTGACCCCTTTAAAATTTCATCGACCTCCAGGGGGTCGATACCAATTCTACTCTAGACAATCAAGCTTATTTAAAAATCAGCAGAATGCCCGCGATTTCGACTTGATTCAATTCAGGCACATCGCCGAATTTTTCAGCAGCGATCTGAGCTCTACTCGTCAAACCAAATTTTTCGTCTAAAGGCTGACATTGCTACGGATGGCCCAAGTGGACACTGGATGTTTTTCTGTATGATTTTACGCCGTTTACCACTCGGTGAATACTAAGCGGCAGGGCATTTTCATGCCAAATACGGGTCGCTCAAATCTCTGGCGGGTTATTTTTGTTAAGATAACACTACTTTCCATTCTGTGAAAATACTAAGTGATAGAGTGAAACAAGCCTTTCCACAGGCAGCCAGCACTGCGGAAGAATCAGCCGAATCATACAGCGGGGATCGACGAGCTGGGCCCGGACCCCGTGATAAACATTTTCAAGGAAAGAGCTGAGACTCAAACCTGGATCCTCCAGAGTGGAAAGCTGAATCCTTTCCACGTGGTCAATCCAGTGGACTCCCTAATAGGTTAAATGTCAGGTGGCGGTGGAGTTCAATGAATTTGCCCCAGACCTCTCTTGAAAAGCATTGGAACCGTGGATCTGGGAAATTGAGCCCGGTTTTTCAAAGTGGAAGTGTAGCACGCGGCCATTCGGTCTACACAGGTCTGGATTATTTGAAAGTCAAGTTCCATTTTGCAGATAAAATTCGCTTTAATCAGTTGATTCCTGTAGTATCTTCGTTGGTGGAGCAGAGGAGTTACATTCAAGGCAAAACATAGCACAAAAGATGAATCTGTAACTGTGCCAATTTGAGAAATGGTCGACTTCGGACTGTTGGGAACTCTGTCCTCTTCACGACTGTGGTGGGAGGCTTAGGCTTCCTTGAGGGAGATAAAATAAACTCCATGGAGTTCACCCGAGTGATATTTGGCCACGACAAATGCTGAGCCAGGCAGATTCGTGGTCGATACCGTCCCCACGGCGGTTCTCTTCTATATTGCATGTAGTTACATCGACACGAAATGGGATTTCTCGTCCCCTTTTCCGATCGTTTTGGACGACGTCTAGGTTACGTTGCAAGGAATTTGCGCGTAGCTGCATTCAGTCGGCTATTGATCTTTGCTGCAGCCGATCTTTGCTTCATCGGTTCCTTCTGTAGCGGGAAGACCTATCGCCATCATTTTTTGCATTACTATGAGTTATCCTTCTGATCCTTTGATATCAGTTGTTTGCTGTAGTAAAAATCGTCTATCTCGGCTATTTCCAGTTGCCTACCGTACATGAAGGGCTGAGGAAGAAGCTTTTACCGGGTGGCCGGAAAAATCTCCTCCCTAGCCCTTTTCTCGGGTTGTTAGCTAGGTCTTCCTTATTGTGTGGACCTAACAGTGATGAATACGTCCTCGTTTGCGCTCGGCAATAATTTAAGGTCGAGTTACATCTCGTAGAAAGTATCCTGGAAATAGCCGATGTGGAATAGCTATTACAAGGAATAATATCCGAATAATAGCATATGTGCCCGTAGCCTATTAGGGAAATATTTCACAGAATTAAATGTGCCCTTCAACTGTAAGAATAAAATAGACCGACTATTGGCTTGATCCAAGCCGCAGTTGTATTTGTAGGACTTCCTCTTAGGAAAGGGAATTCAGCCCAATTTTTCCTGTCGCTGGAAATTGCTTCTTGTCGTCCTGTCCTTTTATGGGCACAGTCTCTTGTCGACTTGCTCCTTTTGGACAAAAAGATCTATAGAGGCCGGATGGCAGAGTGGGTAATGCTGTCGGCATGCCACACAGGAATACCCGGGTTCGCGTCCCGGGTCTGGTATCTCCTGAAAAGTTTTTCGGGGTACTAGGCCCTGCCCGGAGATCCCATCCTTCATCATCCGGTCCCTCCAGGGGTGTGAGTGCAGCCTGTGGTTGGATTGGCCCCCCTTAGTAGTCACTGATTGGAAAGGGGCGTAAAATATTCAAAATAAAAAAGACGGATCTGTAATGCTTGACACGACAATACGCTAAAACAATACTACTATGCAAACAGTGGCGAAACTACAATGCGGGGCCCAAATCCTCTTTGTCTGTACTTTGTTTATCCCCTTTTTAAATTAACGACATAATAACACTATTCAAACATAAAACTGCTTTACCAAGTAAATATTGCTAAAATCTAAGCACAGACAGCAGTAGATTAACTACGCGAATAAAGTTTTTATTGATTAATCTATTGCTGTCTATGCTTAGATTTTAGCAATGACGACATAATACAATAAAAATTAAATGCACCATGAAAAGAATGTAACATTCATTGAATCAGAGTAATGCAGCAGTAGGAACAGTAGCCAAAAATATAGAAATAAAAAAATCTGATTAATGATTTTGCAAATTTTAAATCCAAGGAAAGAATTTTAAATTTCAAATATATTTTTTTTTCATAATTTTCAATTGTATTTTAAATGATGCAATTTTATTCTTTTTTGTCATTTTATAATAAAAATATCTAGATAAAATTTTTTGTAGTAGGGGCCTGAATAATATTTTGCGGAGGACCCAAAAATTTTAAGTTCCGCCACTGTTTGCAAGAGAGGTACTTATATCTGTTGTGGATTCGTTTGTGATGGCACGTTCTCAATGAACAGAAAGCTTATGATTATACCGTGCCTCATACAAATTCTGTAGTATCTTCTTTTGTGAAGTAGAGATAGATCTTTAGATCAGGAATAAGAAAACAATATTAGCCATACGACCATGGTCGACTGGATGGTAAAGCTGTGGCTTACCACCCTGGAAGATCCAGGTTCAAATCCGGGTCCCACACCTCCAGTTTTTCAGGAGGGGTTCGGGCCCGGCCAGTTGAACCCCATCCTTCAACCATCCGGTTGACCCCATCATGGGTGTTGACCAGCCTGTGATAGGCTCTACAACTGGCTGCCGCCAAATAAAGAATATCTCATGAGGATATGGTGACTTAACCAAACCAAACACATATACGACCATGTGGGAGTCTTTTTTGTCAACAGATGATGCCACACTCCATTCTGGAAGAATACTACGTGGCAGGGCGAAACAATCCCTTCCACAGATTGCTCACCTCTGCGAAGGGGTCAGTCGAATTGTGGAGGACGGGGATCGAAGGGCTGGGCCCGGACCCCATAATAAATATTTTCAAGGAATGGGACCCGAGACTCGGACCCGGGTCCTCCAGAATGGAAAGCCGAAGCGTTTCTATGCGGCCAATCCGGCCGACAATGTGGAAGGCTTATATTTCTTCTAGAGAGATGTAACAAACTTCATAGAGTTCACCTCAGAGATATTAGTCTTGGAAAGGTGCCCGAGCCCAGCTGATCCATGGCGTTGGTCGATATTGTCCAACGGAGGTCTGCGGCGATTCTTTTCTGATTGATGTAGGCTGCATCGAACATGAAACAGAGGTCTCCTGCCTCTTTTCTACATTCTTAGACTACGTTAGAGGAAAGTATGCTCTTCGCGTGCACTTCCCCGCCATTAAAAGCGAAATTCGACTGAGGATCTGATATCAGTTTGAGCAGAAGTATCAAGGAACTTGCGCGTTACTGCGCGCGGTGGGCTGTCAGCGTTTCGCTGATCCTCTGGGATTCCTTCTGTAGTGGAGGACCCACTGTTTTTGTTTTGACGCTGGGGTTGTCTTTTGTCTTAGCTTTTGGGTCTAATCGGTTCACGTCGTCTTCGTTGGTTAAACCGATTGCTCTGCAATACCCTGCACGAGGAGCTGAGGGAGAAGAGGAGCTTCTTCTTGATCAGCAGCGTTGGCTTTTCTCGTTGTGTGCACTTGTGTAACTGGTACGTCCACTCCCGAAGCTCAGCAATGATTATACCAGCAGAGCTGTATTGCAGCAGGATATCTGTAATACTTTTTGGTAGAGCAGGATCTTGGCTCTTCAACGCAATGTGTTTTGAGTAATATCAGCCTATATTTTTTTACCGGCATTTACTTAAGCAGTGATGGAGCGATGCGGAAGAGACTACTACTGCCGCGGAATTCAATTTATCGGAGCGCAAAAAAATAGCTAAATTATACTGTTGATAAACTAAAAACACGCTAACAAAATTAATTTAATGTTGTCGTAATCATAGACTATTTTGAGACAAAGTAGTCGCTATAAGTGTTAACATTCCATAATAAAAACGTATTTTACAAAGTAAAAAAACCAATACCTGCTTTTGTACTTTGTAAAACACCATATTTCCATAATGAGAGATGTTTGATTGCTTCCCAAGTGACAGTAGTAGTTTTTTTTAAAGCCGAGCACCCGCCATTACGGTATGATCTCTGCATTTATGGAAAAATAGTAATAAACAATAGTATTTTGAAATTTAAATCTGATAATAGCCAACAAATATAATTAAGTGTAACATTTTTAATGAAAACTACTGTATTTACATATATATAGTTATATATATATACTACATTTCGCAAATTTTACATTACAATACACACACACACAAATATATATGTATCATCATCATTGTTAGCCACCACTAATTGGAGGAATTAAAGCAATTTCATCCCCAGTATGTAAATAAATAATTTCATCTTCATTAATAAATTCTTGATTAAGAGCAATGATTAATATTTCACCGATAACTTTTAGCGGTTTAAAAATATCAAGAATAATTTCTTTCAATACTTTTCCTGTTACAGGTTTATAATTTATATTTATACATTTCTCTTTAGTTTCCATTAATTCTCTTGCCTTGGCAAAAAATAACACATTGATTTTAATTTTTTCTTCCATTTTTCTTTTTTACTAAAAATAAATATATTTAATATATGTATAGTTTATCTTTTAAAAAATAATTATGATGAAATAATTACTTAATTTGCAGTAATTTAAATTAAATAAATTTATTATAAAATGATCAAAAAGAAAATTTTATCTAATGCTTTAGACCAGGGCTGTCCAACCTTTTGATTTCCTTGGGCCATACTTGAAGGAAAATAATTGTCTCGAGTCTACATAAAATATACTAATTCCAACGATATTTGTTAGGCGGCCGGAAGGCCACTTGATAATGTGTTGGCGTGCCATACAAGAGAACCCGGGTCCGTCATTTCCTGAAAAAAAAAATTTTTTTTGGGAATTCCGGGCTCGGCTCGGCGATCTTCATCCTTCACCCTCCGATCCTCCCCCTCTCGAGGGCGCCCGCCTTGACGTGGCGAGAGGGCATACCGGCTGTCACTATGCCTGTATCTGTATATCCGGGCCGCACAAAAAAAAATGTAAACTGGTTAAACACTATTGTAATATGAACGATGCCTTCCTTAGAACTCGTTAAATTTTGAACGCGATCATTTAAAAACTGGTTAAATTTTGAACGCGATCATTTAAAAACTGGTTTATATTGCATATTATAAACAGGTTATTATGGCGGCCGGAAGGCCGAATGGTACGCGTGCCAAGTGCGGAGGACCCGACCGACCCCGTACCGACCCATCAGTACCCCGAAAAAAAATCCGGGACCAGACCCCCGGGTCTGGTCCCGGATTTTTTTTCGGGGTACTGGCCCCTGTCCGATGATCCCCGTCCTTCACCATCTGGCCTCCCTCCCTCGCCCTCTCGAGGGCGCCCGCCTTGACGTGGCGAGAGGGCATACCGGCTGTCACCATGCCTGTATTTATATCCGGGCCGATACGTCAATAGTGACAGCGAGAAACTGAGAGGTTGCCAAATGCTTGGCAAATTCTGGCGAAGACGATCCCACACCTCCGAAGGGCGTGTGCAGACGTTTTTTTTTGTCAACATATGACGCCACTTTCCACTCAGTAAGAGTACTAAGTGGCGGGGCGAAACCCCACAAGCTGCCCGCCCCTGCAGAGGGGTCAGCCGGATTGTGAAGGACGGGGATCGACGGGCCGGGCCCGGACCCCATGATAAATATTTTCAAGAGGTGGGACCCGAGATTCGAACCCGGGTCCTCCAGAGTGGAAAGCCGAAGCGTTTCCACGCGGCCAATCCGGCCGACAGCGTGCAGACGTTGGTGTGTCCTCGGCGAGTGGTTCCCGCGAGTGGACAAGCCGTGGGAAGTCCTAGCAGGATCATTCGCCCTCGGATCTCGATTGACTTTCTATAGAGAGATCCAGCAGCACAAACTGGTCGGCCTGGGAAAATCCCCAGCCCCGGCCCCCAGTTAGCTGCCTCTAGTGAAGAAATTCCTATAGGGTCGGTAAAGCATGGTTGCACCCATCCCTCGCTGAAGAATGCTCTATAGTTGCCACTCGACCGTCCGAGTCCCTGCGGATCCGGGATTTTTTTTTTGTTAGCGAAAGAGGTGGGCACCCGAGTAGACAAGCCGTGGGAAATCCTACCCGGATAATTCGCCCCAGATCTCGTTTGACTTTCTATAGAGAGATCCAGCAGTGAAACACTGGTCGGCCTGGGAAAGGCTCGCGCCCTGGACCCTAGTAGTAGCTGCCCCTAGTGAAGAAATTCCCATAGGGTCGGTAGAGCATGGCTGCACCCATCCCTCGCTGATGGATGCTCTGTAGTTCGCCACTCGACCGTCCGATCTCCTGCGGATCCGGGATTAAGAATCGACCCGACGTATGCCCTGCGTGAGGTACGATTAAGAATTGGTCCGACGTATGCCCTGCGTGAGGTACGAGTCCTCTATCAATTGATCCGACGTATGCCCTGCGTGAGGTACGAGTCCTCTATAAGGGCGATCCGACGTATGCCCTGCGTGAGGTACGAGTCCTCTATAAGGGTCCCAATCTCCAAGGCTTGATCCGGTCCGAAGGATGAATGGGGGAGGGATAGAAGCCGTTACTGTGCCCATCCGAGGGTTGGCCTTGCTCGGGCTAAGTGTTTTCATCCAGAGGTCGGGGAAGCTTGCTTGCTAGGGAATCACAAAACTTCGGGGAGTTGATCCGAGCAATATTCGGCCACGGCAAGGCGCCAGGAGCCCGGCCATTGCACGGCGTCGTCGATATATCATCTCTACGGTGGCCCACCAGTCTGGCGCGGACAGTGGGCTGCATCGGTGATCGAACCAGGGAGAACCGGGGAAAATTCTCGCCCCTTATTAAGTTGGGTCGGCTCGTCGTCATGCGTTCCGCCCATCCGATGCAATTATTAGTAAGGGTTCTGCTCTTGTGGAAGATTCGGGTATACTATACTCTTCCGACCTTCCGGCGGACTGTCGCGATTCTCGCGACGGTTGTGCCCGAGCTTTGGTGTCCTAAGAATTTCCCATTTTTGGGAGAATTTGATGTGAGAAAACCGTAGAGTTTTCGATCCCTCCGGGGACAGTTCCGGTCGGTACCGATAGTCGCAGTAGCAAATACACAGCCTCTTGTGTCTCCGCTCCCTCTGTGGACGGAGGCAATTCTCGGCCCGTAAAGATCGCTTCGGCGACGCAGTGCACGAGATACGAATGCGGCCTTCTTACCCCTAGGCTTGGCAAACCTGAGGGAGTCTGCCGTATTCGTATTTCGTTCGCTTTGTGGATCAGAGTGGTGGTCAGGCGAGTCCGCAACCCTAGTTGCAGGCAATGATTAAGCCGAGATTATTCTCGCAGACGTTAAGTACCCTGAGTTCCCTAGTAGATGGAGCAGGGGAAAAGCTTTGGCTAAGTCTCAGAATACGACATGAGCCTGCCGGCACAAGCCCCCTCGCCACGTCAAGGCGGGCTCTCCTCGAGGGAGGGGACTCAGGTCGTATTCTGAGACTTAACCAAAGCTGTTCCCCTGCTCCACCTACTAGGGTACTACAGGGTACTTAACGTCTGCGAGAATAATCTTGGCTTAATCATAACCTGCACCTAGGGATGCGGACTCGCCTGCCGGATTGGCCGCGTGGAAATTCTTCGTCTTTCCACTCTGGAGGACCCGGGTTCGAGTCTCGGGTCCCACCCCTTGGGCTTTCCACTCTGAGGACCCGGGTTCGAATCTCGGGTCCCACCCCTTGAAAATATTTATCGTGGGGTCCGGGCCCAGCCTGTCAATCCCCGTCCTCCACAATCCGGCTGACCCAGTACCCGGGTTCGAGTCTCGGGTCCCACCCCTTGAAAATATTTATCATGGGGTTCGGGCCCGGCCCGTCGATTTCCGTCCTCCACAATCCGGCTGACCCATCCGCAGGGGTGGGCAGCCTATGGAAGGGCTTGTTTCGCCCCGCCACACAGTATTTTACCAGAATGGAGTGTGGCGTCATCTGTTGACAAAAAAAGACCACCACGCTGATCCACGTAGCGAATGAAATACGAATACGGCAGACTCGCTCATTTTTGCCAGGCCTAGGGGTAAGAAGGCCGCATTCGTATCTCGTGCACTGTGTCGCCGAAGCGACTTTTAAGGCCGAGAATCGCCTCCGTCCACAGAGGGAGCGGAGACACTAGAGGCTGTGTATTTGCTACTGCGACTACCGGTAGCGACCGGAACTGTCCTCGAAGGGAACGAAAACTCTACGGTTTTCTCACATCAAGTTCTCTCAAAAATGGGAAATCCTTAGGATACCAAAGCTCGGGCACAACCGTCGCGAGAATCGCCACAGCCCGCCGGAAGGTCGGAAGAGTATAGTATATCCGAATCTTCCACAAGAGCAGAACCCTTAATAATAATCGCATCGGATGGGCGGAACGCATGATGACGAGCCGACCCAACTTGAAAATGGGCGAGAATCTCCCCTGGTTCGATCACCGATGAAGCCCACTGTCCGCGCCAGACTGGTGGGCCACCATGGAGACGATATCGACCGACGCTGTGCAATGGCCGGGCTCCAGGCGCCTTGCCGTGGCCGAATATCGCTCGGATCAACTCCCCGAAGTTTTGTGATTCCCTAGGAAGCAAGCTTCCCCGGCCTCTGGATGAACCCACTCAGCCCGAGCAAGGCCAACCCTCGGATGGGCACCGTTACGGCTTCTATCCCTCCACCATTCATCCCTTCGGATCGGTACAACGCCTTGGGATTGGGAACCTTATAGAGGACTCGTACCTCACGCAGGGCATACATTGGATCAATTCTTAATCCCGGATCCGCAGGGACTCGGACGGTCGAATGGCGAACTACAAAGCATCCACCAGCGAGGAGATGAAACAGCCATGCTCTACCGACCCTATAGGAATTTCTTCACTAGGGGCAGCTAACTGGGGGCCAGGGCTATGGCCTTTCCCAGGCCGACCAGTTGTTTGCTGCTGGATCTCTCTATAGAAAGTCAAACGAGATCCGAGGGCGAATTATCCAACTAAGACTTCCCACGGCTTGTCTACTCAGGGCACCACTCCCTTTCGACTCACCGTAGAGACACCAGCGTCTGCACACGCCGAGTCTTCGTGTGGGGTCGTCTTCGCCAGATTTTCGCCAAGCATTTGGCCACCTCTTAGTTTCTCCCTATCACTATGGACCAAAGCGAGTATATAATAAGCGAGACAGCTTAACGTTAAGTAGCGTCGCTGCTCTGCAGCGCCACTTACTTGAAGCGGTTGGGGGGGTGTTACTAACATGGAATTATGGGACTTGTTTATATCACTGATTCAAACGCATGTTCATGCATCAAGGAGTGTTAAAAAGACTACTTAAAATAAAATTAGCAAAACTGATAACAGAATAAAAATTATTGTTCCGTTTTCATATGAAAATATTTAATATCTGTAATTAACGATTTTATTCGCATCTCATAATATGTTAATGCTTTGCTTTTGAAAAACAAAAAAATCATTGTTTTTACTCTATACTGTATTTTATATTGGAAACAGAAATTTGCAACATTTGTTATTAAAAACAAAACATCTATAAAATAAATATAAAATAGAGTTAACAATTTAAAATTATTTCACCATATTTTATGTATAAAAATATTTTATTCACATTTGTTTACATAAAAAAATGAATTTTATTTGAATAAATAATTGTTTTGAAATATGGTGAATTCTTTCCCTATTTTCTTTAGTCAATTATAGGCAATAGGTAAAGAATTGACCATATTTGAAAACAATTATTTACGACATTGATTTCATGGTAAAAGTCGGGTTTACGTGTGGGCGAGAATCTGGCAACGCGAAGCGCGTGTCGCGTCCAGTCGCGCGGCGTCGCGCTGCGGTCAGATAGTTTTAGATCACGTAGTTCTGTCGGTAGGCGGCGAATCTTCAATTCTCTAATGTATAGTTTTTTGGAGTGATTTTTAACATAACGGAATTGTCGATTCGTATTTTATACATTAGTCGGTGGGCGGAGAATCTTCAATTTGTATACATATGGCGCCGCGCTTCGCGTTGCCAGATTCTCGCCCACATGTAAACTCGACTTTTACCGATTTCATAATGGTAGTGGAACTTATTTTATTTTGAATTTCTTTTAAATTGATGATAAACTTTTTTAATTGATTTATTCATTTCTCGAATATGAATTTTTATACATAACTTAGAAGCATATTTAATTGTTTTCTCTATTATATCAACTCCATGTTCTGAACATTGTAAAATAAATGTTATATCTACATTTTCTCTAAATAATGATTCAATTTTTTTAAATATTATTTTTATGCATAATATTAGTAAACACTGAGTCGATTAAATTCATATATGTTTGGATTGCATTGACCATAATTTCGGATGGGTAAATTAACCCACTTGTCTCCTCTGAATATTCTTTAAATAGGTATATAAACCAAAGTGAGAGAGATTTTCGTTTTTGTCTGTTAAAATCTGCGAACAGATAAGGCAGTCAGATTTTTCTAGTGAACGTTTGGCCACATATCCTGCTAAGTAATATATAACGTTTTTTTCTATATAAGCAATATTTATATCCTTATTATGTCCATCATCATCATATTCTTTATCACAGCTATATAATTCATTCTCTGCAAATTTTATGTCACATTTGGTAGATGAAATAAGATCAATACAAAAATTATCATCATCATCTTCACAATTTGTAAAATGTTTTTTTGTTGAACAATTTTTAAAACATGCCATTTTAAAATTTGAATGAAACTGCAATGCACTTGGATTTGTGTTACGCCCCCTGATCCTCTGATTGTGCTGAAAAAGTTTTCTAAACATGTGGAATCAAATATTCATATCCATGACATCTTAAATCTTCATAAAGTAGAATTATAGAATTCAGAGAGAGAAGCCAACCCTGTTGGCATTTTTGCATTTTTATTTGACGTTTTGGGGCAGGTTCAGTCACTGAATTTTTTGGAAGAAATATCCAATTTTCTATTTCTTTGGAAAGCTGTTTCCAAAATTCAATGTGTGGTGAATTTTCTTTGACAATACAATGAAATTTCTTTCCTCTTAAAGGGTTTATGGAAAAACCATTCACGGAATCAAATAAGTCATTCACTTTTCCAATCAAATCAATTGTTGGTCCAGCAGCTATATCAATTTTATTAGCCATCATACATAAAGTCATTCCTGCTGCTACACTGTTACTAAAAATTTGAGAAGCTAACGCAACTTTCATGGATTGTATTCCTATTGCATAGACATGCTGATCTGTAAGTTTTGGTGCACATCGCCGTGGCAAAGTTTTGTCAAATTCATAAAAGTCAGCAACATGTTTAAAACAAGCAAGTCCTTTAGAAGTTTTTATATCATATTTCATCCAATTACGTCTCAATGTTTTCAACAGATGAGAAGGATCATGAATAGCAAAAATTCTTTGTCCTTGAATTTCAAAATGTGGTCTATCTTGTTCTATGCCAAATAGAGTAAACAAACGACAATTTGTGGAACTGATCACACACTATAGCTTTTACATTCATGCCAATTGTTATTAATTTTTCAATAGCATCTGAAATAATTTGTTTTAGCAAACCAGAGGCAACTGCACCATGTGAAAGATAAAAAGCAATTGGCATTTTTTTATTTTTTCTTAAATTTCGAACCATTAAAACTAACACTTGATTTGCAATTCGTTTTGTTCTACCAAGCAGATCTAAATCTTCAAAGCCAACAATACTGTCTATTTTTATGCTGTACTCTAATTGTGGTTTCAAAGACATTTCATCAAATATTAATATATAATCATTTCCTAGTTTTGAATTTCTTTTAATAAGTTTACCTAAAGCTTTCAAAATATTATATTATACCAATTGAAGTAAATTTAGATGAAATAAATTTCTTAACTGTTGTTTCTGAAGGCAAATGCAATACTGATCTTAAACATCTATAAGCAGCCTTACTTTTGCACATAATTCTATAAGCAAACAATTTTTCTTCTGAAAAATATCTTCTTCCATAGGATATACATTGACTTAATTTAATCTGACGTAAAATAATATTGATTAGCTTATTATTTACACCTTCACTGCTTAAATATTGCTTTAAAGTATTTGGTGTAGCAATTGCTTTTCTCTTTGCATTTATTTTTTTCATTTTATTAAGGCAGTCTGATTTGTATTTTAAACATTTAGCCAGTTTTTTCTTTCGTGGAGTATATCTAGTTGTTTGAGATCTTTCAATATGTATATGAGGAGGAGACTTATTAACTAATGAAGCTGAAAGTGAACTATTATGTATAGATGTATCAAAATTCTGTTCTACATTTTTAGCTGAATGATCATTAATACTGATTAATTGTTCATGTATTTCTTGTTCAGATGATGATTTACTTACAATTTCTTCATTTTTTTCCACTTGCATTCGTTTCAAATCACCAGGGACAGCATTATGTACAAGTCTTGACTTATCAGTAGGATTCATGAAGCACTAAATATCAAAATGATCTTCACATATTCTATAATTGGCATTTAGTTTTTCAACTGAAATTTGCAATAATTTTGAATTTTTTGTAGAATTTAATTATTCTACCATTGTAAATATCTAAAAATAAAAAAATATATTAAATAGGTAACATTTTTGTTTTTTTAATTTACTAGTTTGTTATAAGTACATATATGAATCGTTTATTTTTAATTTACGTATGAATCATTATATTTTCTATTTTGTGTATATTTGCCTTTGGATTAAACAGATTAAAATCTATATTGTATTTCTAAATTGCATATAAATAAGGAAGTTACCAAAATACATTTCCCATTACCAAAGGTTTGGTAAAGGGTCTTACAAAATAAAAAAAATGAATGATAATTTTGAATAAATCAGGACTATTCTGATATAAATTATTATAACTTATGAAAAGTTGTTTCATTACTGTAATTATTATACTATTCTCTGAATTTTTAACAAGTTTAATTTTCTGGATTCAAAAATATATAATTTTTATCTTAATGTTGAAAACAATATGAAGATAAAAATTATAAGATATTGTAAAAAAGTATCATAAAATAAATTTATAAAAGTATTTGCATTTTATTACTGTACTTGTAATTTATAATTTACATATTTAGACACAAAATCCCACTTTATGCTTTTGTTATGCTCTATAGATATACTGTATGTTTTTTATTCAATGGTTCTTAATAAATTACTTTTTACTATTATTTGGAATTTTTTATTTAAAATAATAATAATTATTATTATTATCTATTTACTATGTCAAAACAAATTATTAACGAAATTCTTCCTTAGAAAACTCTACTGTATATCGACTTCGAAATTCGTTATCGGAATAGATTTCTAGTGGATTTGTCCAATCTTTCAATGTCTTATCTCTCATTACTTCCTTTCTCCTCCTCTAATAACGTCTACTCACACCATTGCATACATCTATAATCTGTAAAATATCCATTTTCTACGTTGAAGTAGCAAAAAATAGCGACTTTTCTTCCGCTGTCGAACAAACTACGCTTGCTCCACTTTTCACCGAGGGTTAGCCTATGGCTACGCCTAAGCCGCGGCTTAATATACCGGTTTTTCATAAGGTTTAGACCGCGGCTTAAAATAGACTTGGTTTCTGTAATTCGATTTTCTAAAACCCGCGGCTTAAGCCCCGGCCGCGGGTTTCGTAATCGGTCCTGGAAGTTTACTCCAAAACATAAATAAACATTTTGGCGTTTTGTTTGCCCCTGAACTATTGGCTCAGATAGTATCATTTTAATATTGCTTTTGGATATTGATACCATATCGGGGACATTAGGTACGAAAAATTTCCCCGTTTTTCTACTTAGGAATTTCCTTCAAATTTTCCATCCTCATCTACATCCTTAGTAAAATTGGCAATATAAGAAAATGGCATTTCCCTTTTTTTCTCAGATTTAACGAAAACATAATTTCTAATTTTTTTGACCATTCTTACTTTTTCTCTCATATCTTCCTCTTTAAAAACCCTAATACTGTATCAGTCTGTTTCTCGTCATGCTTTCTTGAAATATCTAGGTTACAATCTGCAAGTTTTAAATAAATGCATGCAGGGCCGGCGCTGATATGAGACGCCTTTGCCAGAAACTGATTTCGCGCCCCTGCAATAAATTATTTAGTTTTCGAAACTACATTATTAATTTTCAATACGGTTTTTAATATTAAATATTTATAAACTAATGATATTTTCTTAATTTTGGAAATTAAAAATTTGTTTCTATTAACCTAATGTAAAATATTATCATGGGGTCCGAGCCCGGCCCGTCGATCCCCGTCCTCCACAATCCGGCTGACTCCGCAGGAGTGGGCAGACTGTGAAAAAGCTGATTTCGCCCAGCCGCTCGCAGGGGTGGGCAGCCTGTGGAAGGGCTTGTTTCGTCCCGCCACTTGCCCGGCCCGTCGATCCCCGTCCTCCACAATCCGGCTGACCTCTCCGTGCCCGGCCCGTCGATTCCCGTCCTCCACAATCCGGCTGACCCCTCCGCGGTCCGGCCTGTCGATCCCCGTCCTCCACAATCCGGCTGACCCCTCCGCAGAAAAGCAACCTGTGGAAGGGCTTGTTTCGCCCCGCCACTTAGTACTCTTACTCGTCGATCCCCGTCCTCCACAATCCGGCTGACCCCTCCGCAGGGGTGGGAAACCTGTCGAAGGGCTTGTTTCGCCCCGCCACTTAGTACTCTTACTGAGTACCCCGTCCTCCACAATCCGGCTGACCCCTCCGCAGGGGTGGGCAGCCTGTGAAATCTAAATCCATATAAAAGTCATAGGAATAGGTCCTTGTTTCGCCTCGCCTCTTACTGAGTAGTGCTTGTTTCGCCCCGCCACTTAGTATACTCCCTGAATGGAAAGTGGCGTCACCACATAGTATTCTACCAGAAAGGAATGTGGCGTCATTTGTTGACAAAAAAAATCAACCGTTATCAATCCGCCACTTAGTACTCTTACTGAGTGGAAAGTGGCGTCATCTATCGACAAATACATAGTATTCTACCTGAATGGAGTGTGGCGTCATCTGTTGACAAAGTTAGTATTCTCCCTGAATGGAAAGTGGCGTCATCTGTTAACAAAAATAGTATTCTACTAGAATGGAGTGGCGTCATCTGTTGGCCAAAAATAAAAATAGCTATTTACCGCTAGCAGGGGTGGACAGCCTGTGGAAGGGCTTGTTTCGCCCCGTCACTTAGTATTCTCAAATAGCCTGTGGAAGGGCTTGTTTCGCCCCGTCACTTAGTATTCTCCCTGAGAAAAGTGGCGTCATCTGATAACAAAAAAAAAGAAAATGTAAAATATTAATTACTTTTAAAAAAATTAATAATTTTTTCCAATCATTTTTTGGCGCCTCCTATAGTTTAGCGCTTTTGTGCCGTGTATAACCTGCGCACCCACTTCCGCCGGCCCTGAATCTAAGCTTTCAATAATCAATATATGCACAAAAATATTACTATGAGCCACAGTGAGACAATGTCTCTGTGTGGACAACTATTTGATGTCTCAATGTAACCCACGTATCCTGGAAACATAAACCTATAGAAAAAATGGGTTCCGTATAACTTTTAAAGCCAATAAATAACAGAATAATACGCACAATTTATTACACTTACTAGCAAAAACATTGTTTTTTGACAACACTTTCACCATCTAGAACAGAAAAAGAAAAACCTCAACTAAAAAATTTTACAAAACTCATCTGAAAACAAAAAAATTCTTTATAAAAATTCTCATAGAGAGAGAATGCTGAAAATAGACATATGGGTAATGGCGATAAAAAAATTATATTTAGGCGGCGTTGTACATTTAAAAAAGGACCGGATTAGGAAAAATGCCTTTTGTTTCACTGTGACCCACCCTCCTCTACTACGAGTTTATTGCCAAATCTATAATATCATAGTGTTTAATTATAATCTTCAGAATACAGTATACAGTGGTACAGCTCCGGCCAAAATGTTTGTCACCTCACCGGATACGTTCGGCTTCCTTAAGTACTCGGCTTCAGCTAGCAACGAGGGTAGGGTTCTGATAGCGGCGAGAGAACTGTGACGTGTTTAAAATGAATATTAAAGTTTTCATAGAAAACGAAAGGCGGACTAATATTATGGCTTTCGTAATAGATAATAAAAAACTATGTGCGATAGGTGGAAGTGATAATTTTTCCTGAAATACTAATCGAGATGCAGGGATGAGAATGAC
>AYEL01088689.1:0-30826 GCA_000484575.1 Olivierus martensii
CACAAAAGTGCCACATATCCACGTTTTTGGCTATCAAAAATATCCTGACGTCACAGTCGCTCTGCAGACCCCACAATATTCATTCCCTTATATTTTATGTTAATTTTCTCTGATATACATAATTAGTAAGTTTATTATTATAAATATTTATTTTGTTTTAAAAAACTTTTTATTTCACATTCCGTATAAAACGAAGTTAAGCAATTTTTAATTTAAAAAAATGGGAACTAAACGGAAAAAAATAGACATTATTTTTGGGATGACCTAATACATTGCAAACCTACATAATTTATATTATATAATTTAGTTATTTTATACAGTATAATCCATTTAGTTTTGTGTTACTGGATTTCGTGATTGATTAAGAAAATATCTACAAAACAAATCTATATTTTGAAATCCGTAGTACCCATTTGAAAACGCAACAGAAACATAAACCGAAAACTAAAAATATCAATTTCACAGAATTCCGTATAAAACGAAGTTAAGCAATTTTTAATTTAAAAAAATGGGAACTAAACGGAAACTGTACTGAAAATGTACATTTTGTTTTCAAACGAAATGGATTATTTTCAATTGAAAAATATTCAGATGTAAAACAAATCGATAAGGAAAACGTTTTTATAAAAATATGTAATAGTTTTATATCATTTTGTTAAAAGACCAAACTATTTTTGTTTACAGTTTGGATTTGTATAAATAAATATATAAAATAAATAAAAATTCGTACTTATAACTTCACAACATATAAAAATTATTTTTCATTTTTATTATTTTTATACGTGATAATGTAATCGGAAATTACAATATATGATACCTATCTTGTATATAATAAAAAATTACTCTAATGATTTACTATTTTCATCGGAATAAATCTTCAATAAATAATCCGTACAGTGCACATAATTATCTCGGTTTTTATAGAAAATATAAATAAAAAACAGTAATTTCCTCTTTCAAAACTTTAAACATGACATAAAACTAAATAAAATGATCTTTTATAAATAGAACTCTGTCCTGAATATCAAATCTTTTTTAAAATAATAAAAAAAATTTTTGAATAACGCTTTAATTAATCATCTTTTATGTACCATCGATAAGAAGACAATCTTAGGAGAAAAAAATTAAATTTCACTCATCAACTGTGTAATTTCATGAAAATTGAGAGAGAAAAAGTAATTAAATTCACAATGCCATTAATTTATCAAGTTACAAATATCCATGAGTACTATCGATTATTTGATTTTAATTATGTTTGTATGTAAAGTGATTTTAATTCGGTTTCTTAATTGAAAAAAGTTTTATATAATTATTGAAAACATACTCTAACAAAATCTAAATGCTCTCTATTAACATAATTAAAGCAGCTGTCTTTAATTAATATTTACGTAAAGGTAAATATATAAATCACTTCTCTGTAAGTTTATGAGACATTAATCTATCGTCTTCATCCAATTCGTCATTCTTTGCTGAATTTTAAATTAACAGATAAAAATTTCCTTCTCTATGATTAATATCGATCGATATTTAACCAGAAATGAATTATTATATCATTTTTCTGAGGTAATTTTTAGGAATTTTGTGTAAATATTTGAAATTTTTCAAACTTCAAACAAATTTATCACAGGCAATTATATTTTATTTTTAGATGAACAAACTTTAATAAAGAACTGTGTAAAAAAATTCTACTTATTTTATTATAAACTACGAAAAATTTACATTAGATATATTAAAAAAAGAAGAAGAAAGAATGGTATTATATAATGTTATATTGACTTAGAAACAGAAGATAATCAATTTTGATAGAGGAAAAAATAATATATATGAAATGAATACTCGTAAATATATAAATAAAAAAAAATATAAAGATACAAGAAATAAATCAAAATTTGAGAATGGTTAAAATAACAATAGATTTTTCTCATCAATCATTTGAATTTTTTCCTAAACATTTTTATACTTTCTTTTTTTTTTTTAAATAAACTCTACACTTTTATAAACGAGACTGGTATCTATGACATGCATTTTTTTAATATTTATTTTCACAGAATAACAAAAATTTTAAACGAATTTGATATAAATAAATAAATGTTTTTCTTTGTTCCAAATGAATTTTTTTAAAGGAAACAACGAATCGTCGCTAACAATGACAATTCATTATTTCCTTTAAAACAGTGCTACACTACAGTATATTTCAGTATTATAGTCAGTGCTGCAATCTGTCGTTTGATTTTATAACGATATTTTTCATGATTATATTATTTAATAAATATACCAAGCATTTATTTAAAAATTAATTATAAAATAATTATCTTGAAATATTAATATATTGTTCACGTATATAATTAATAGATAAATGCAAATATCGTAATTATAATTTAATTCTCTCGAAATATTTTTATTATTTAAAGCGAAAAGTATGTATATGTATGTATATATATATATATATATAGGCCTACATACACATATCGTTTAACTTTAAATAATAAAAATATCTCGAAAATTAAACTGTAATTTTATAATGTTTACAGTTATCAGTTATATATAGATAATTATTTAATTCTTTTCGGAAATATTTAATATTTGTTTTATATATATATGTATAACAAGCAGTTCCGGAAAGAATTAAAATCGCCTATTTTCCAAACGTGTATATAAGAATTCACTAAATGCTATAGATGGCATATCGTGAGTACACGATATGTCATCTCTAGCATCCACTGATAAAAATGAAACGGTTGCTGTTTTAAATATCAATTTTATATTCAGTTATTTAATCCACTGATAAATTAACTGAACATTAATAATAAATAGTGATAACTATACTGAATAGGATCTTTGTAACTACAATTATACGTGTTAAAAATTTAATAAATTTATTACACATATAATAATTTCCTACAAGCACATAAATACAGTCTGACCCCGATAACACGCGGTAGTCGGGATCCATGGTTACTAAACTGCGGATTAAGTGAACCGCGAGTTACAATATTAATATAAATTGAACGATAAGTTCCAACATTAATATGAATTTTCTGTGTGATTTGACCAATACAAAATGGTTGAACGTTCAGCTAATCTTATTGATCACGAGATTAAATGACGAAGATATCTAGGATGATAGCATAATCGATTGCTTATCAAGGTAGCCATGGTAAAACTGCGTATTAAGCAGACTTGAATGTTACTGAATTACGTGTTAACGAGGCCCGATTGTCACTATCTAATATTTTAAAGATTTTAAGATTGTTATCAAGTAATTTTCTATTATCGCAGTCCAGACTGCAGCGTCGCCAACGTGAAAGCTCTTTTTGATGTTCGGTGATATATTTTAGAGAATTAAAAATTCGCATCCCATCAACTGATGATTAAGATTTTAAAATTGTTATCAAGTAATTTTCTATTATCGCAGGCCAGACTGCAGCGTCGCCAACGTGAAAGCTCTTTTGATGTTCGGTGATATATTTTAGAGAATTAAAAATTCGCATCCCATCAACTGATGATTAAAAGTGCGAATTGACAATACCGTTGTGTTAATGATTAATTTCAAAAATGAACATAATTTTTTATCTACAGATGATGCCACTTTCCATTCTAGTAGAATACTAAATAACGGGGCGAAACAAGTCCTTCCACAGACTGTCCATCTGTGCGGAGGGATCAACCGGATTGTGCAGGACGTGTATTGATTATCTGGACCCGGAACCCTAAGATATCAAAAATGGGTCTTCCTTTGAACCCTGATCCTCCAGAATGGAAACCGAAGCGAAAATGTACACATTAGAGTATCAAAGATTAGTACATCACCGATAGCTTATTAAAAGTTCGAATCGTAATTAGTCGCAGTCAATTTTGGAATGAATTTTTAACACAATGAAATTTTCGATTCTTATTTTTAATCACAAGTCAAAGAAGAAGAAATTTTTTTAATTCTCTAACATGTATCGAAAACACCAGAAGTGCTTTCACGTTGGCAACGTTACTGTATGCACTACGACACGCCATATTACAAGAGGAAAAATGAAATCTCATCAAAATCCACCTCACTATATTTCGTTGGCAACTGACCTTTGATCCCTGAGAAATGAATTTTTAACACAATGAAATTTTCAATTCTTATTTTTAATCACAAGTCAAAGAAGAAGAAATTTTTTAATTCTCTACATGTATCGAAAACACCAGAAGTGCTTTCACGTTGGCAGACGTTACTGTATGCACTACGACACGCCATATTACAAGAGGAAAAAAGAAATCTCATCAAAATCCACCTCACTATATTTCGTTGGCAACTGACCTTTGATCCCTGAACACTCGGCTGGATTGGTGCGTGAAAACGCTTCGGCTTTCCACTCTGGAGGACCCGAGTTCGAGTGCCCACCCTTTGAAAATATTTAACATGGGGTCCGGGTCCGGCCCGTCGATCACCGTCCTCCACAATCTGGCTGACCCTTCCGCAGGGGTGGGCAGCCAATGAAGGGCTTGTTTCGCTCCCCACATAATACACTATTCTACCAGAATGAAGTGTGGCGTCATCTGCTGACAAAAAAAATCTCTGAACACTTTAGGAAATTTTTTCGTGATTTGACGGACCCTTTCGATTAGTCCCAATTTTAACTTGTTTTGCAAATATTGCAATCTTACCATCCCCATTGGCGACTACGCTCCCTGTTCTCTGATCTGGGATTGGAGTAGTTGCCTGAATTCCAACAATCAAGTGCACCTTTCAATATATAAAACATTTTTAAATGAATTATCATATTAGAAAAAAATTTATTCTTGCATAGTAATAATAACTCTAAAAATAATTGTCGAAAATTAATGATTAAGATTATAAAAATCTGTATAAAATAAAAAATCACAAACCATTCATGGAGGAAGATGTCATGGTTTGTGTGCAGACAAATATGACGTAAATTGTGAAGGCCATTAATTTTAATTCAAGGCATTAAGATTTTAATTTTAAATAGTATTTTATTATTATATAATTTTTTAAGTAAAAAAAAAAACTAATTTTTTTAATAATCGAATCGATAAAGGATATACCGCCATCTGTAGACAACAATATCATTATTTTTAATACAGTGTTGAACATCGATAGGAAAACATCGATGTTTAACATCGATAAAAATATCGAAAAGTAACATCGATGTTAAAAAACATCGGTTCCGAAAACATCGATGTTTTTTTTGTACATTGACAATAATAACTATATTATTAACATATTCTTCATCTATTTCCAGTATTTTATCAATTGCATTAGTTTATTAGGCAGCTACTCATTAGCATACCGTTTTTTCAATATAAAAACATCCAATCCTACATTGTGTAGTTTATTTTCCTCATCTATAAAGTGGACAGTCAAGCTAATGTAACTCTTCTTCTGCATGCCTGTCCATAAATCAGTAGTGAATGAGCAAAATTTCTGTTTGACCTGTTGTTTGACTATGGATACTATATCACTATATTTATCGAAATTAGTCTTTTAATTGTTGGTGGAGAAGGAATTTTGTACGAAGATGCTACTGTCTTTACAAAATGTTGAAAAACTTTACGATCCAAATATTCAATGTTCTTATTGTCTTTATACATCATAAACATAAGAGCTTGATTTACCTTATTTTCTGCTGATTCAATTTGATTTGAACTCCTCAATGCTCCTAAACATCTCAGAAATTTTCTTTGTTTTCCTGGGAAAGGTTGTGACGACGATGCTTCGTCAGTTCGAAAAGACTTGCAGAAGGCAAGTTTTTTCCATCTCCAGAAAACTGTCGATGTTTGCTTTGACGATGGCACCTTAAATCGGTTTAGTTTTCGGTTCTTTTGAATAATATATGCAAAGTTGCAGAATTACTTTTATTTTTAGCAAAATGTTGCTATAGAAAGGTTTTCGGAGGCATATTTACTGAACTGCAAAGGTATAAATATTTTTAAATAAAAAAAAAGAAACCGCAAGCGTTTCCAATATTAATTAAATGACTATGATAAAGTGTCTCACGTGACAAATATAAGCACTAAATCAATATTGCCAATGGATTGATTCAATTTTCCTTATGCAAAACAAAAAAAAAAAATTAAGCAAAATCATCACCAGTTATAAAAATTACGTTTATAAAAATATTATGTAATATTTACTTAACTCAAACGACAATTCTAATACATAAACAGAAAAAACATCGAACTTCGATACCAAAACATCGATGTTAATAAAACATCGACCTCTAAACATCGAACATCGATGTTTTTAAAACATCATATGTTCGATGTTCAACACTAACAGGTATCCCTCCTATAACATGGTAGATAGGTTCCTGAAAAACAGCGTGTTGTGTGAAACTGTGTTATATGAGACCCAGAGCAATACAAAAAGGAGAGATACGTTCCAAACCCAATGAAAAATAAATAAATAATTCCACATAAGAAACTTAATTTTTATTGAGAATATTAATAACACGAAACAAAGAAAAAATATATATACGTAAGACCCTAAAAAAATTATATACCTCAAACAAAAGTAAAAAGTATACAGCCTATATAACATTCATTCTTTATCGCTATTCATTAAAAATGAGAACATTTTTTTAATAATATCAACTTCACTTGCTGAACATCTTCCCACATTTTAACGTTTTTGTAAAGAAAGCAGATCCACAATCTGTAATCTAACTCGCTACAACCCACTAGAAAATAATTGTTCCTTAGCATGTACCAAAAATAAAATTATGAATAAAATGTCTTTCTTCTCTTTCACATTCCTCTATTGAAGAATAAAATCTTACTTTTTATCCAAGAACTGTACGTTTGGAACACAAAATACTCAAATGGCGAGAATTAATGGAATCACAAGATTAATTCAATTTCAAATTGAAATCGAAAATAGACTACTTATCGTGCTCAAACGGCAAACTAGCGAAATTGCATTTATGACTAATTTAGCAAAGTATTTACCCATGATTGCATTTTGTGTGTATATTGTGTGTACCTAGGATTGAAATCGAAAATAGACTAGTTTGCCGTTTGAGCACGATAAGTAGCGAAATTGCATTTATGACTAAATTTAGCAAAGTATTTACCCATGATTGCATTTTGTGTGTATATTGTGTGTACCTAGGATAGATTTACAAAAATTAATGAAGATATTTTATATTGTAGGAGAGTAAACATAATTTTCTAAATGTGTTAAGTAAAAACCGTGTTGTAGAAGTACCGTATTATATGAAGGTTTCCGCAATTTTCAAATCGTGTTGGAGCGAAACTGTATTGTAGGAGGGATACCTGTATTCAATTTTTTAGATTAAAATTAAAAAATTTGGGATTTTGGATTTTTCTTTTGATTGTGACATAAACAATATCTCGGTGCCAAATTTGAAATTTATACAGGCACAATTACAGATGGGAATTTCCATTATTCATTCATGCTATCTAGTATATATATATATATATATAAAGTATTAGATATGATATACAGTACAGTATACAATATATGAAAATATAATATATTCGTCCTTTGGCTATTTTGTTTAATGATTTAAAAGCATTTGTTGATTATTGGAAATCATGCTTCCAAAGAAAAAGGAAGTCATTCTAGCAATATTTCATATTTTATTTTAGTTTATGATTTTAAGTCGTACATTTAACATCAAACATATTTTAGTCAAGTGTCCTTCACTGTCAAATGTATGGAAAATTTTAATGGTTTTGATTTTAATATTTTAAGACTTTCTTCGAAAGAATTTTAATTATTTTATACTTTTTGTTTTCTTATCATATATTAATGCTATACGTAATACAGTGTTTAGTATTCTTTTTTGTTTTCTTTTTTTAGAGAACATCATAAACTACGTCATGCTATTTCGAACATATTTTAACCTCCTCATCCTTTCCTTTCATAATTATTGTCACATTAAGTTTAATTAAAACAAATTTAAAGATGCCCTTCATCTTCTATTTAATTTTTTTTCTCCAATTTTATATTAAATAATACGTCAAATATCAGAAAAAATAGGAATTAATTTACACCGACACTTTAATACTATATTCATTAATATCCAAATAAACTTTTAAATAATTGAATATAAATGTTTTGAAGTACACAATAATTGTAAAATGGTGATTCAGTGGATTAACAAAAATTAATCTAACCTAAAACGTTAAGTAGAACGACAATTAATTATTTCTTTTTTTGTTAAGCCAAAAGAAGAAATAATTCTTTGCTGCTTTCCATCCAATTTTAATATTAAGTGATGGAATTATTGTAATGCCAATTATTTTTCTTTTTTAAATATAGCGCATTTCGAAGGAAAGAAAATTTCTAACATTTCAAATTTTCCACTCCAATAGAGTTGGAGACTAACTCTAATGGCTTTAATTGGAAAACAAAATAGTCTGAAAGGTTTTTTTTTAGTTTTACGGATTTATGATAAAGAATACAAAACCCGAATTGAAAAAATTAAGATTTGTCGTTAAAATTATTTAGCTTTGATCAAAGTGATAAAAAAAAAAGAAATAACTACAAGTCATTAAAGGAAATAAGATTGCTGGTTTATATTTAAAACCTTATCATGTTTTAGCGGCTTTACAATTTATTAAATTAATATGCAATGAATAAAGGAAAGGTTACATTTTAAGGATAATACAAGTGATGTTAAAGATTCAAGTAGTGAAAAGAAAATTATACTCAACATTTTTATTTTTATTTTTAAGATTATTTGATTATAAGTTTAGCAAATAACAATATATAAAATATTACATATAAAAGAATATATTACATATACAACATATTCAAAAATACTTCAAAAGTTTAAAAAATGAAGATTCTTAATTTAATTTTATAAATAGAAGTTCTATCATCTTTTAGTATTATGCAAACATGTTAAAACTAATTAAACTTATAACGTTAATTGCGCTGATAAATGAAAAATGCAATTTAAGACAGTGATTGAAATTTATTAAAATTATTATTATTAATTTAGCAGTTATTTTAGGGAGAATTACTTTTAATTGATTATTTATGTTTTCTTTTTATACTTATAGCTGTTAGTCAAGACATATTGTTGTAAGTCATATAGATATTGTAATTTTTACCTCTGTTTGCAGTTTAGAATGCGAATCTCTAATAGAAGCCAAAACTTTATTGCTATAGTCACAGAAATCAAATTTACATACCCGAGGGTTGCAATCTTCAGAAACTCTCCTTTTGAAAATTCTAATCCATTCTATCTTGAGCAAAATATCTTCTGCTCGTCAATTTTTACATTTCTTTTATGGATTAGAAAGATGTCAGGGATATAATGGATTAGAAAGATGTTAACAGGAAATAAGAACTGTAAATAATCTGACATTTCAGATCATTATTTGCACATTGTCTATCACGTTTTTCTTCAAGATGGTGTTTGGTTTGTTTACAGCTTTAGCAATTACTTTGCTTACTATCTTTTACATTGTTTTTTTAATACATTGTTCATAATCTGGGAAGATTCGCGAACTTCTGCTTGAGTTTTCGTTCTCCGACTTGAAAAAATGGCTTTTTATAGGCATCTTGCAATTCGTAATTTTGTGATATTATTCTTTACGTGTATCGCAACAAGGACTTTTTTAATCTGAAATTATGTAGCATTGATTTATTTATTATTTTAAATATCATATCTGTTGAAATAATATATTAAAAAGCTAATTTTTAAAATTTGTTTCTTCTGAATGATATTTATTAATGTACACAATCACTAGCTTATTTGCTAACAGAATTGCCTAATTTTTCACTTATCTCTAGTTGGATATTTTAAAAACCAGTTGCATTTAATTATAAAAAAATTAAGGAACATATTTAATATAATATTTTTTAAGAAGTATATCAACTAATTCATTAAATGGAAGGTGGAATTTTGGCTATTATTAAAAGTCAGATTTCTCAATCACTCATACAATCTTGCTATAGTTATCAATGAAATTAGACCAGATTAATACACCTGAAAATGGCCAAGCTAGTTAGGAAAAAAGAATGTGATCCTTCCGACAAATATCGAATAATTTATAAAATTGGGTTGAAATCCATAATTTGAAACCTTTTTATATCATAATCTAACATTTATAAACTTAAATGAGCTTGAGAAAAAAATTGCATGCTTTTCGAAATAATAAACAGTGACTTTTTTCAAGATTTACCAATAGAAAATAAAATTTCCAAGCTGAAGAATTTCGAAGATACATCGGGTTATCTGTTGACTAAATTATTAAATTTTGCCGATTGTTGGATTATTTAATATATTATTAAATTACTTACCCTAAAAAATTTTTGAAGGCACCACTTATTTAACTTGGATCATCAATATTAGCTATGACAAATATGAGGTTTATAGCTTTTTCATTTTATGACATTACTCAACATAAACAAACATACAATCCAAAATACATATAATAATTATTTATGCAGTAAATTACATTTATTTCATATTTAGAAATGAACTCAATATATCTTCAAATATATCATTACATAAAATTATTTATAAAATATATATTTCCATAAATGTATCATTGAGGGATTTCGAATCTCTTATGCTGTTATTGTTCATTACCTATGGACAACGACAATGAGGGCTTACTGCATAACAATATGCCTGCTTCAATTCTAAGCATGCTCTACGACAAACACCACTTACTTCACTCTTAGTGCAGTCTCTTCGAAATGGATTTTTCATGAAATTTTTTAATATTTGTAGAGAAAATAATTCTAAAATAAATAAATAAATATTGATTTATGATATTTTTATTGCTAAATCGGGAATTTATAATAAAAAATAAACACTTGCCACCGATGAATCCCAAAAGGAAGATAAAAAATAAAAATCTCATCCCTCTGATGTTAGTTAGCAGGTCTTGAGAAAATAATTCTAAAATAAATAAATAAATATTGATTTATGATATATTTATTGCTAAATCGAGAATTTATAATAAAAAATAAACACTTGCCACCGATAAATCCCAAAAGGAAGATAAAAAATAAAAATCTCATCCCTCTGATGTTAGTTAGCAGGTCTGTAATCTAAAAATTATTTCTGTAATTATAAAACTTCAATTAAATAAATAAAGTTTATCGTTAAAACTAATAATTCATTTAATTAATTGTAGCTATGAATTAAACACATCTTTGTTTCGTGCAGAATACGAAATTTTCTCATAAATAATCTATAAATTTCTTTTAAAAGATTGAAAATATTATATCTTTAATAAATTAACAAACTTTGCTTTCTTTTTTACATACTAGTATAAATTAATAAATAGCAATGACCATAAAATATATTATCGTTATCATCAAAAACATAAAATTTAATAACGAATTAATTATATTAAAAATCATCATTATTTGATATAATTAAACATATATTATCATTTATTATTATTGTCATAAAAATACAGTTTATTTTTATGAAAATAATATATTCTATTTACATTTTTAATAATGTTATTGATAATAAATTATGACATAATATTAATAGGTAATATATTACTTATCGTTTCTGCTGTGGAGAATACGGAATCAGTTGCAGAATGTCTTTGCTTACCTAACAATCTCTGGTTTATATAAAATAAAGAGATAAATAGAGAAAGGAATTTGAAGAGAAGATAGAAATCCGATAAGAGAAAAATAACTGAAATGTAAATGAATATATCATATGTATAACGAACAAAGTCCACCGCCCCAAATAATGGAAAACCCTATCGCTTCTCTTCAAAACAATATCGAAGAAAACGAATCTTACTCTTAAGAAAAGGGTCAGTTTGTTTTAACTGACTCTTTTCTTCACCTTTTTCTTATGATCCGATTGTTATTTCGAAGTTTTGATCTCTCAAGTTAATATAAAGCAATAACTTTTAATTGAGAAAGATATAGGAATTGTTCATTTTTCCATATAAAATCAACTATCCTAAACATTTAATAGAAAATGGATTTAGTACTTTTCCTAAACATTTCATATACAACTGGCATTAAACATATAATGAGTTATTTATTGGGTGGGCCCAAACAAGATTCGCTTTTTCGTTTATTGTTTCGAAGAGAAGCGATCACGTTTCCCATTATTTGGGGAGGTGGACTTAGTTCGTTATGCATATGATATGTATATTTTATTTCAATTATTTTTCCTTCTCAAGTATCAATCTCATCTTCAAATTCCATTCTGTATTTAATTCTTTATTTTATATCGTGAATCGTGGGAAGACAACCAACTTTTTTTCCGACCCTAAAACTCATATTAAATTTGAATATTTTTATTTCATATTTTTAATACTTTAACTCACAAGTGTTTTGCATATATGACTCAATCAAACACTTTGAAATAACAATCGGACCATAATTTATAATTTTTTTTAAAAACGTTGCAATTAGTCATCTTACCCGAATAATCGGTGTTAAGTTGCCACTGCGCTTTGAATGATATCCACTTTACTAAATAGCAAAAATTATAGTTTATCTACTTTATTGATAAAACTAATAATTCGTTGTAGGATTGGCAATGTTGAAACGCCTCGGTTTTCTATCTTCCAGATTCGATTCCTGCTCCCCATGCCTTGAAAAATTTATTCATAAAGTATGGCCTGACCATCGAATGCTATTCTTCACAATGTTGCCGATCCCTCCTAGGCATAGGCAGCCTGCGTCAGGGTATATTTCTTCTCACAAATATATATATATAAATGCAACTTTCTAATTTGTGGAATCTTCTACGCTACTGAATGGAAAGTGGCATCAGCTGTAAAGAAAACAACACTATGGCTGCGACAGGGTCCATTTCTTCTCACAAATATATATATATATATAATGCAACTTTCTAATTTTTGGAATCTTCTACGCTACTGAATGGAAAGTGGCATCAGCTGTAAAGAAAACAACACTAGCAATTCACTTAATGAATTACAGATTTGCTTTATTATAGAACGCCAAATTTATTCGCATAATTTAATTTAATAACAACAGCATCAATAATTACAATAACTGTAATTTTAAGGCAAAATTCGTTAAATGCTAAGCAGTTTTCGCGATATGTCACCTCTGAGTTCTAATAACTTTGCATTTATTTTTATATAGAAAAATTCCGTAGAAGTTATTTTCATATCAATGAGGTTGATATTTATTCTGTTGACAAAACTCAGCCCGTTGGTTGTTTTAAATTTCAATTTTATACTCTCTTATTTAATCCACTGATAAATTAGCTGAATATTAAATAATAATAACTTTTTCAGAATAGGATCTTTGAAATTACGATTTAAAAATTTAATAAATTTATTACACGTATAATAATTTTGTCTAAGTAATACTGGAAAGTAATACATGCAGATATTGATCATTATTTTACAGATTAAAATTGTCATCAAGTAATTTTATTATATAAATTTACATACTGAAATCAAAATGTTGTTAAAATTCAATTTATAAAAATCAAAAATTATTCCAAAATCAACATGTTTATTTGCAAAATGATATATAAACTAAATTCTGTGAACAGTTAAATATAAATTGTTTTTTAATTTAAACCAATGATCAGTTATAGTAATAATATTACAGAGATCATCAGAAACGACATGCCCCTTACAGATCATCAGAAACGAAAGCTGAAACTTCAAAATCAGCATATTCCAATAATGACATATTAATTCGAAAAAAAGAATTTTTTTACATAATAAAAAGACTGCACTTAATGCTGAGTGCTCAAGTGCTTTATAATATTCCTCAGTTGGATTTAAACTCTTCTAAAAGATTATACTGTATATTTGATTGCATATCGAATATTTTAGTTGGTTACTTAGTTTAGTTTTAATATTAGCACGATGGCATGTTACGAAGGATTCCTGAAGAGCTTTTCGGGCATTATCCTGAAGAGTTTTATAAGGGATATCAGGCGATCCCCGTCCTTCACCTCCTCCAGGGGCGTGGGTGTAGCCCATATCCTGTTGTTAGAACTGGCTCCGCTCCTTGGTAATCTCCCTGATTAGAAAGGTTTAATCGATCTTGTCTCATTTTTTACAATTTTCGATTTTACATATTTTCGAAAATTCTAAATTATCGAATTCGTAATTATTACACCAGTATTAATAAAGTGCTTTCAATTATTTTAGCACATTTTATCTTATAATTGATCCCTGTAATACAGGGTGTCCCAAAAGTTACTATCTATCTCGCAAACTAATGGGAATACAGGAAAACGGGATTAAGACAATAAAATAGCATTACTTCAAAGTACGGACGATCAGTGAGCAGTCTGCACATGGCGACCATTGGTATCTGAAAGCGATGTAGCGTTGACTATGGAAAAACAAGTACAATGGTGCCTCGAACTCGACGTCCCGCAATTTGACGGTCTCGTAATTCGACATTTGAGTTTCGCAGGTTGGCGAATGCGCGTAAATGGAATTGTGTGATGTCATTTGCTATTTGTCAGTTCTTTTTTGGCTAACTTTATATTTGCCCGTATTCTTTGTATTAATTTTCAATTTTACATTTTCCAGAAAGTAAAAAATTTGTAATTATTATTATTTTTTTGAGTGAAATGTAAGAATGGGTCAAAGAGAACTGACCAAAGGAATAATTCCAAAAAGAAGAACACTCGATTAAGCAAAGAGAAGAATAAAAACTGTAGATAAAAATGCAGAAAGAACAATTAAATGTACCTTAAGCAAAGAGACGAATAAAAACTGTAGATAAAAATGCAGAAAGAACAATTAAATGTACCTCGAGTATAGGACAACGTTCCTAGGACAACTGTGGCAACCAAAGCCGGCTCAAGGCACAATGCAAGTGATGCACAGAATCGGAGCGCCTTACAAGATTATTTAGCCACTATTGTCTTTAAAAAATATGGGGGGCGCTATAAAAGAACTTTGCAGCAGGGCACCGACTACCTTAGGGCCGGCTCTGGTGGCAACGTTTTGCAACAGAGAGAGAAGATTATGGCTGCTAGAATGTCTGCTGGAAGACTTCATTCCAACATCCAAGGGCTAATAAATTGCGTTGTGTATAAAATAGTGTTTTTTGTAATTTAGTGTGTTATACAATAATAAAACACATGTAATACATAAAATAGTGTATTTCGTAATTTAGTGTATTATACAAGAATAAAACACATAATAAAGTAAACAGTATAGTCTATCTCTTTCACCTCACCCATTAGAGGAGTGGGATGGGGAATAGATAACGAATTAATCTATTTTACATAGTCTTATATGTAAAATATTGTCTCGCAATTCGAAGTAAACAGTATAGTGTATCTCTTTCACCTCACTCATTAGAGGAGTGGGATGGGAGATAGATAACGAATTAATCTATTTTACATAGTCTTATATGTAAAATATTGTCTCGCAATTCCACAGTTTCTTAATTCGACATTACTTCGACGACGGATTAGTGTCGAATTGAGAGGCATCACTGTATTTTTGATAACATGCAAAATCAATGTATGAAATCCATGGAAATTAGACAGAATTTTGAGAAAAAGTTTCATAAGGCAATTCCCTGAATTAGAGATGAAATTTTAACGAACGCTGTAACCTTACGATGCCGTAATTATGTAATTATTAATTATTATTATGTAATTATCCAATGAAATTATTGATAAAAATTTTAAGAGGAAGTTTCATAAGGCAATTCCTTGAATTAGAGATGAAATTTTAACGATTGCTGTAACCTTACGACGCCGTAATTATGTAATTATTAATTATTATTATGTAATTATCCAATGAAATTATTGATAAAACAATAGCTACTCTAATAATAATTAATAAAAACTACTTTGACATAAAATAACTACTCTGCTTTGACCTGTGAAGAGTTATTGATGATCACTATGTGGAGACTGCTCACTAAACATCCCTAATTTTGTATGGCAGTTACTTTGAAATAAAGCTATTTTGGTGTCTTAACCCTGTTTTCCTGTATTCCCATTAGTTTTTGAGATAGAGAGCAAATTTTGGGGACACCTTTAATTACTCTGCTTTGACTTCTAAAGAATTATTGATGATCACTATGTGGAGACTGCTCACTAAACATCCCTACTTTTGTATGGCAGTTACTTTGAAATAAAGCTATTTTGTTGTCTTAATCCTGTTTTCCTGTATTCCCATTAGTTTTTGAGATAGAGAGCAAATTTTGGGGACACCTTTTATATATGAATATCACTAAATAAAATATTTCATCATTAGATACTTTTTAAAAGACATACATAGGACTGAGATAGATGTGAGCTATTATTCATAATTATCAATAGACCTAGTTCGTGAAAGAATCCCAATAATAGTATATTTGTGAGTTTCATTCGAATTTGTCAATATTTACAGGAGTTACTGCTCAAAAATTACTGAAAATTTTTCCTTTGTAATGTTTCATTTTGTTATTTTTTATAATAAAAAACTAACAAAATGAAACATTACAAAGGAAAAATTTAGGTATTAAGCGGTGCGGGGACACCTTTTATATATGAATATCACTAAATAAAATATTTCATCATTAGATACTTTTTAAAAAACATACATAAGACTGAGATAAATGTGAGCTATTATTCATAATTATCAATAGACCTGGTTCGTGAAAGAATCCCAATAATAGTATATTTGTGAGTTTCATTCGAATTTGTCAATATTTACAGGAGTTACTGCTCAAAAATTAGTGAAAATTTTTCCTTTGTAATGTTTCATTTTGTTATTTTTTTATTATATAATAAAAAACTAACAAAATGAAACATTACAAAGGAAAAATTTAGGTATTAAGCGGTGCAATCCAGGTATTAATAGGAGGTATAATTAATATAGGTATTAAGCGGAGCATTCCAGTTCTCATCATGGACCATCTACACCCCTAGTGGGGTCAGTTGTTAATGGAAATGGAATTCAATGGAAAAGACCCGAATCCCTCCTAAAAAAATTTGGAGGATTCAAGATCCTCCAGGACGGAAGCACATCACACTGCGGTATTAAGCGGTGCAATCCAGGTATTAATAGGAGGTATAATTAATATAGGTATTAAGCGGAGCATTCCAGTTCTCATCATGGACCATCTACACCTCCTAGTGGGGTCAGTTGTTAAGTGGAAATGGAATTCAATGGAAAAGACCCGAACCCCTCCTAAAAAAATTTGGAGGATTCAAGATCCTCCAGGACGGAAGCACATCACACTGCGGCCATCCAGCCGATATTATATGTATTATTAACACGATATCGATCATTTTCAATAAGTTTGTTCTCTAGTATGATATGAATTTTATCTAAAATCATGTAATATATTGTATACTAGCTGAAAACCGCAAATTTTTGCGGTTATAAATATTTTAGATATTAAGTTAATTTTCTAAAAGTTTTCTACAATTAATCTTCTTTATATACGGAATTTCGTGTTTGAGTTTTTCCAAAAACTTTGACATAATTAAAACTTTTTACCCTAGAAGAGGCAACATAATTGACCGTGAGTCGGAGAGATACGTAAGAGGACCCGTGTCTGGTAACTTTTAAAGTTTTTTCGGGGTGCTGGACCCGGCCCAGCGATCGCCGTCCTTCACTATCCGGCCCCGCTCCAGTCCGTGGTTGGAATTGGCTCCCGCCTCTTAGTAAACTCCCTGATTGGAAAGGGGCGTAATGTAAAAAAAAAAAAAATTGGCCGTGAGTAAAAACTGAATGAGGAAAAAGGCAACACATAATTGGCCGTGAGTCGGCGTGACACGTAGGAGGACCCGTGTCTGGTAACTTTTAAAGTTTTTTCGGGGTGCTGGACCCGGCCCAGCGATGGCCGTCCTTCACTATCCGGCCCCGCTACAGTCCGTAGTTGGAATTGACTCCCGCCTCTTAATAAACTCCCTGATTGGAAAGGGGCGTAATGTAAAAAAAAAAAATTGGCCGTGAGTAAAAACTGAATGAGGAATGTAATCCTCAATCTATTAAATGACTGTCTATTTTTGTTGTCCATTTTTGTTTTTATTGTAGGCAGGGTAATTCCGTGGTAGAAGCATTCGCGAAGTGTTACATTTTTACATCGCACGCTGTACTCTCCAACAGAGAGCCTCGAGAATAAAGGTGCCTGATCTGAATTGCTGAAAGTAGCGAAATGAAGGACTATGAAACAGGAAGAAATTTAAAAAGCGATTATATGACAAATAAAAAACGAAAATCATGTACAAAAAGCTGGTGGATTAAATAACAAATATAACTAAAATTTTTACAAAATTCTAAAAATTAAAATTAATCAAACTTTGCTGCTATAGCAAATATAGCAACAAAAGAGATTTATTCCACTTCGAAATTTCTGATAATTTAAATCGATAACGGATAGAAATTTTTACTTTTAAATGGGTGAAACCATACAGAGTTTTAGTATGCTTGACTGCTTATATGGACACTTGATATCCGTAAAATTTATGATAAATATTTAAAATAATTTAAAAAATTCGAACACAGTATTAAAAACAATATACAGTAAGATTCCGCTTAACGCTGTTTCGATATAACGCATCTTTTTCGAATTCTATATTTTTATTGATTCACTTTGGCATGGATTTTCAAACCATTATTCTTACATAAATTCGAAATCACGGAAATTTGTTGCATTGGGATTCCTATGCCGTCACGTCACAATGCGTTTGATATCAGTGCAGTGCAGTGAATACGAAAATCTGTTGCGGTCAGAGTTCATATTTATGATCGGTCATCAATATTATTTTACAATTCCTATGCCGTCTCACAATGCGTTTGATATCAGTGCAGTGCAGTGCATACGAAAATCTGTTGCGGTCAGAGTTCATATTTATGATCGGTCATCAATATTATTTTACAATGATAAAAATAACAATTATCCCATTTAATTTAACCTGAATGCTGCCACATTAATCCAAAACTAGGGTGTCGGCAGTTTTAAGGAGATATCGATGTCCGCAATAACTTTCTCATTGCTCATAATTTATTAGTTTTAAATTTAAAAAACGCGCATTGAATAATTATTTTTTTGGTAAATAAATAATTTTTTCAGTAATAAATATTGAATAAAAATGTGTTCTAAAAAAATTATTTGTGCGTGTTTACATATGTGTGTGTTGTATACGTGTGTTTTTATATTTTAAGATAAAATTATAATTATTACGTAAATAACTGAATCGGTAAATCGATAGTTTGTTAGTTTCCAATTTCATATAAAGAAAATTTCAAAGAATGATCTGGAGGAAAAAACAAGCAAAAGCATTATATACAAGGTTATATTAAATAAAAATCTCAAATCTGACAGATAAGAAACAAATATTTCGTTTTTGGTGTATATTATCAATACATAGTGACCAGGGGCTAACTAGTTCTACTATAATGGAGTGTGGCGTCATCTGTTGACAAAAAAATAGACGCTTTGAGAAATACTGCTTTAGAGGATGCCAAATTTATTTGTATAATCAATTTATTAACAACAGCAATTATAATTACAATAACCTTATTTGAAAATCTCTTCCAGAAGACAAAGTTATTGCTGATATAAGAATTCACTAAATGCTCGAAATGATATATCGTGTTCTAACGATATATCATCTCTGTGTTCTAATAATTCTGCATTTATTGTTATATAGATAAATTTCGTAGAGCTTATTCTCATATCAATGAGGTTGATGTTTATTCTGTTAATAAAAATAAATCCGTTGGTTGTATTAAATGTCAATTTTATATTCTATTATTTAATCCATTGATAAATTAAATGAACATTAAATAGTGACAACTTATTCTGAATTGGATGTTTGAAACTATGATTTTAAAATTTAATAAATTTATTACATGTATAATAATTTTGTCTAAGTAAGACGAGAAAGCACCACATTAAATTAGTAATCAATATATATTTAACATTTTAAAATTGTTATTAATTAATTTTCTGGCGTCACCAACGTGAAAGTTCTTTTGGTGTTCGGTGATATATTTTAGAGAATTAAAGATTTGCACCCAATGACTAATGATTAAAAGTGCGAATCGACAATGCCGTAGTGTTAATGATTCACTTCAAAAATCGTACACATTTTGTATCTACGGATGACGCCACTTTCCATTCTAATAGAACACTAAGTGATGGGAAGAAACAAATCCTTCCATATGCTGTCTACCTTTGCGGACGGATCAACCAGATTGTGGAAGACGGGTATCGACGCTCCGAGCCCGGATCCTATGATAAATATTTTCAAAGAATGGGACCCGAGATTTAAACTCGGGTCCTTCAAAGTAGAAAGCCGAATCGAAAATATACACATCAGAATATGAAAGATTTGTCCCTCACCGATAGCCTATTAAAAGTTCGAATTAGTAATTATTTGCAGACAATTTTTTGGAATGAATTATTAACGCAATGAAATTTCCAATTCTCACTTTTAATCATAAGTCAACGAACAACAAATCTTTAATTCTATAACATGTACCGAAAACACCAGAGGAGCTTTCATGTTGGCAGACGTCAGAGTATGCATAGACATACGCCATGTTACAAGAAAAGTAAAACCTTAACAAAAATCCGCCTCTGTATCTCGTTGGCGATTAATCTTTGACCCTGGATACTTTCGTGATTTGGCCGACCTTTTCTATCAGTCCCAATTTTGACTGGTTTTGCAAACATTGCAATTTTACCATTCCCATTGATGACTACATTCCCTGTTATCTTATCTGGGGATGGAGCAGTTGCCTGAATTCCAATCATCTAAAGCAGCCATTCTTAACCTGCGGCCCGCCAAGCTTTTACGTGCGGCCCGGAACGCACATGCATGAAATTAATGTAAGCCCAGAATTCTTCTCTTACATGCAATAAAATAAAAATTCTGATATGAAAAAAATTTTTTTAATCTGGAAAAATTAGAAATTTCGTAATTTGTTAGGTCCTTCCTGATGAACTCATAGAATTTTACAGGTCATAGGTCAGTTTGGAAATCACTGACCTATGGCCTTCACGAATTGAGAAGTCAAAAGTTATTTGTAGGCGATTTTTTAGAAGTCAGATTTTTTTTTAACGTGAAACCAACTAGTTGCCGACTGTTGATATAGTATGTTGCGGCCCGCTTAATGTAGCAAACAAATGTATACGGCCCGGGGATATAAAGGTTGAGTACCACTGATATAAAGTGTACCTTTCAATATATAAAATCTTTTTAAATTAATTATTATACTAGAAAAAATTTTATTCTTGCCTAGTAATAATAACTTCAAAAATAACTGTCGAAAATTAATGAATAAGCTTGTAAAAAGCTAAATAAATAAAAATCACAAACCATTCATGGAGAAAAGTATCGAAGTTAGCTTGACAGACAAATATGTCACAAATTGTGAAAACCGTTAATTTTAATTCCAGGCATTAATATTTTAATTTTAAATATTATTTTACCTTTCCTTTTCCGTTCCGACGAACTATGAACCAGCCTTTATGTGTCCCTTGACAAACTTTTCCACCTAATTGTGTACTACCTGTCATGATAATGTGTGCTGCAACATACACAAGAGAAATTTCTTTATGAATGTCTTTTACAGCAAGACTTTTTGCCCAGAAAACCCACACAACAGATTGTTTCTCTTCAGTCACACATTTTTCCAACATAGCTGCCATATTGTTATACACATGGCACAACTTGCATTTAACATGGGAGATTTTGAATAATTCCTTTCTGTAGCTAGAGTTGCTCTTTTTATATGGTACAGTCAATATATCAATACCCAACACTGTCAGGCTTTCACATGTTTGTAACTTACTGACTCCACCTTATAAATTAGGTCTCTGAAAATATGGCTTCTCATATAAATATCTAATTTTAATGAAATTAATACATATTATTTTGGGACTTAATAAAGAATGAGAGTTTATTAAAATATCAATCAATGTAATAAGAGAAAAAAATGTTCATAGGAAAACAATAGGTGATATATCTTTTAAATATATTCTGAATTGAATTAAATTCATTTTTTATTAGAACTCTACTATAATAGTGGAATCAGAACATGATAAAGTGATATTAAAAAGCTTTATTTTAAAATTAGCTTGCAGTTATTAGGTACTACTTTTTTATAATTTTTATAAGTTTATTTTATATATTTAATACTAATATATTATTTTTTTATTCAATGATTTTTTAAGAAATATAAAAAGAAATTATGTAAGCTAACTTGTTTTTCAATAGTTTTTTTCTGATAGATAGTAAATACTTTAATAAAAAAAACTAATTGTGTAATTTACAAATAAAAATAGCAATATAAATATAATAAATTAGTTTCACATTTAATAAAGAATGAAAATTTTATATTGCACGTAAAACATACTATAGTCACATCAATACAGCTCTTTAGCAAGTAAAACTTTTTATTATGGCGTAAGCTGTATTGACGTAACTGTGGTATTAAGCAAGTTGTTTCTGCATGTTTTGTAAAAACATACTACAATTGGACAATATGATAAGTGTAAGAAAATTGTGGTGGAAATACAAAGTATGTACTATACTATCCAGAAACAAAAGAAAATCTACCTGCTCATTTTAAGATCCTGTCACATAATGTAAAGGAATATTCTCAAAAATACCAAGAGAAGGGAATACAGTAGGTGATCAGTTAATGAACATAATCCATTCCAAGACAATGTTCGTTATCCGAATTGTTCGTTAACTGATCATTGATTTATCATAGGTTTTTATGGGAATTTGATTAATTCATTCTGGAGATCAATCATCGATTTATCATATGTTTTTATGGGAATTTGATTAATTCGTTCTAGAGATCCCAAAAAAAAATAAATAAATAAATAAAAAATTATATAATTTCTTACTATGTTTATTTATATGTAATGCAATAATATATACATACATAGTCTTGCACTTTCATCTATTATGTTTATTCATAATATATACTTACATAGTTTCGCATTTTAATCTATTATGTTTATTTTCGATAATATATACATTCATAATCTTGCATTTTCATTTATATGTTTATTTTCTAAATAAAAATTTATATAATTTCTTACTACATTTATTTATATGTAATAACAATAATATATATACATAGTCTTGCATTTTCATATATTATGTTTATTTTTTATTAAAAAATCTGTCCAATGTCAACTGCCTTTCTCTCTTTTTTAGCATTTTTCAAAAGTGATTAATAGTATTGTCGTTGTAGAGATCCCTAAGCATATTGATCTCAATCAGGTATGGGTGCCATTCTAACACCAAAATATTGTAAATCTCTCACTTATCTTCTTTAATAAATCTTTGATTTGTTTTAAGTTGTCTCCAAATTCATTTTAATCAGGAAAAACTAATGTTCTCCCATTCTTATGGATAAGTCCACAAACGCGCAAGACCTAAATCTGTCATTCAGTTAGGTTAGTTAAGCCGCTATATCATCATGAGATATTTTTATCTGGTGGCAGCCACTTATAAAGCACATCACAGGCTGGACAATACCATGATGGGGTCAACCAGATGATTGAAGGATGAGGTTCAACAGGCCAAGTCTGGACTCTCCCCTCCTGAAAAATTGGAAGACTGGGACCCAGAGCCTCAGGATAGTAAGACACAGCTTTACAACATGGCCATCCGGCCAACTTGTCATTCCATCAGTCTGCAGGTTCCACAGTTTATTCTGCGATGTGTTTGTTATCCAAACATAAAAATCTTTCAAAAGCAAAAGTGTTCGTTATCTGATCACCCACTGTATTCCTGACTTACAAGGAGACTACACGGGTCGTGACTTGTCGATTTTGAGGAAAAAATTTGTGCGTGCAGAACTCCACTAATAAAGTTCATTGGGCTAGCCATTCGACGCAATACTCAAGCGAACTCCAGAAAAAAATTCGTAAATTTTAACCAAAACTTATATATGTGCCCTTTTAAGATACTTCGTGATGTAGCCGTAGCCTACTTGGTAAGACGCGCGCTTCGTATCCCGATGGTCGTGGGTTCGAGGCGTGATGGTTATTGTTGTTTTTATTTCTTCTAATTTTCTTTTTTTATTTTGTTGTAAATTTATAAGTATGCTTTAATATTTATTTATTTTCGAAAATAAAATTTTAAAAATATTTTTATCATGGATAAAAGTTTCAAATTTGTTGCAGTCATTTCTGTTATTAACGTAATATTTCAACGCACTTTTTAAAGAATAAAAGTTACATTGAATGATAAATATACTATTTATTAGCTGAATTTATTTTTACTTGTTAGCATTAAAAACCGACTGCATTATATAAAGAGAACAATTATAATTTCAAATTGCAAAAACTTTATTTATGCTTTAAACTTTTTCATAAATGTATCTGTTAAGTTAAAAATAAAGTTTTTTGCATTTTGAAATTATAATGTTCTCTTTATATGATGCAATCGGTTTTTAATGCTAACAAGTAAAAATAAATATACTATTTATTAGCTGAATTTATCATTCAATGTAACTTATTCTTTAAAAAGTGTGTTGAATAATATTATGTTAATAACAGAAATGACTGCAACAAATTTGAAACTTTTAGCCATGATAAAAATATTTTTAAAAATTTATCTTCGAAAATAAATAAATATTAAAGCATACCCATAAATTTACAACAAAATTAAAAAAGAAAATTAGAAGAAATAAAAATAACAAAAACCATCATGCCTCGAACCCACGACCATTGGGATATGAAGCGGGCGTCTTACCGAGTAGGCTACGGCTACATCATGAAGTATCTTAAAAGGGCATGTATATAAGTATTGGTCAAAATTTACGAATTTTTTTCTGGAGTTTGCTTGAGTATTGCATCGAATGGCTGGCCCAATGAACTTTATTAGTGGAGTTCTGAACGCACAAATTTTTTCGTCAAAATCGATGTGTCACGACCCGTGTAGTCTCCTTGTTAGATTAAAGACATTCAACATATAATATTTCCCTAAAATTTATAAGTAATTAAATTATATCAGATAAAAGAATGATAGTAAAATGTTATTTGCAAAGACAATTAATTCTGTCATGTTTTGTTTAAATAAAATTTTTTGAACATTTGTTAACTATATTTTCAGTTATCTAGAATAATTACATATATTACTCATTTGCTGCAAGAGTGGCACAACACAAAAAACTGATTTTTCAGGAGAGAGAAATATTTGATTATAACTAGCCAATTAGCAGGACTTATAAAACTTTATAAAAGCAACTTATCTGTAAGTAAATTAAGTCCTGCTGGCTAGTTATAATCAAATATTTATATAAACTAAAGTAAGCAGTGAATGAAAATTTAGAAACTTTTCAGGAGACACTTTTAAAAATTTTGAAGTGCTGTAATTTTGATAGATAGTCATTTTATGCAATTATTATAGCATAATTTGACAGAAGAAAGACTCTGAAATAGAATCATGTAAAATAACAGCTTAATGGATACCTATGGCTTTCAAAGCCCTTTGTACAAAAAATTCTCACACACTTATGTCACTCTTGCTGCAAAATTCCCTACAGAAGAATTATGTCAAAATATAACTTTATTGTTAGGAGAAAATATATTCACTTCAAGTTATGACTAAAAAACAGACAGGTAGTAGACAAAAAAAATTTTAAAGAAGTTATTTTACTTCGATGAATGTTTTGTAATAATGTTATTACAAAACATTTTCAAAACTTGTCACTGTATACTTACAAGCTATAAACTATTATAAAAATGTTTATTACCATTGATAGATGCTCTCTTCCTCTTTTTGATTATAGTTGCTTCCTGAAAATTAGTATCTGAATATGACAGTTTGTAGAAAAGTGAATTTGACAATTCTTTCAAAACTTTCAGGGATTTTACATCTCCTATGTATGTGTAATCTTTACCTTTTTTTTTCTCCCATATTAATAGGGCCTATGTCTACCTGCAATTGTTTCAAGTCAAAAAAAATCATCCCAACACATCTCATGTATACTCATATATCTCATGTATTGACATTTACTGTAGTTATGCAGTCATGTGACACACAGCTATTAGATATAAACAAGGTGTTGACTACAAGCTGATGCATTTATGCAATTCACTATTATTATCTATATTATAAATTTTAAATGCATGAGATGATATATATAAATCAGAACAGTAATTTAAGAAGTTTTCTTATTCTTATCGAAGAGAAGCTGATAATTAAATTTAATAATAATAATAATAATAATTAATAAAACAGAAAATCAAAATATTCATAAATTAATGGGATACAGCAGTAAGTATAGCAATACGTAAAATGTCTTCAATCAGTATTGATACAAACAATACTGTACTGTACCGAATTTTGCAGCAATAAAGTTGTAACATGAGATATAATATTCTTTGTACAGAATATATAATGATAACAATGACAATAGCAAAGCATAACTGAGATATGAAAGTATTACTAATAACCGAAGTACTAAATTCTATGAGTGCAACAACAACACAACATGCCTTCCAGAGGCAAGTTTGCAAATTGAGTTTTAGCATTTTATCAGGTGAAAGTGCACCTCAAAGAGATTCCTTTTATACCAATAACTCAAACTTCCAATTTTTGAATTGTGACAGTCTTGTAGCAAATGAGCAATATATGAATAAAGTCTATCCAAGTATTATAATAAATAGCACTTAATTATATTTTACAAAAAGCAACTCAAAATTAGTATAAGAAGAAAGAAGAAACCTTTTTTTGGTATTTCATATTGTTTTTGATGTCGTCTTTCTTCAATTCTCCTATCCCTACCAGGACAAGCACATATTCGTACATCTATTATTTTTTTACCCAAACAACAATCACTGTAAATAAATATTTTTGCTTACAATTTCTATAATCTAATATGTAATATTTAAATAATTTAATCAATTTCAAATACAAACTCTTTTTCTAAAGTAAATACAACTTGAAGTGCTCTTCGATTAAGTCCTCCAACACAGCTTCCAAGACACATAAATCTATATATGTATAAAGAATAATCCATTCCAACTGTAATAAAAATTTAAAAAGTATAAAATATAAATAGAATGCAAAAATTTACTTAAATCTATTTTAATAAAATACCCGAGTTATTTTGCTAAACTAAGATTATTTATTACCACCACACTGATGTAATTTCTCAAGAAATATGATTGTGGTTCTATATGAAGATACATAAAATCTTAATTGTGATTAATAGCTTTCAATTGTCTTGACACAATTCTTAATCTACATCAGATGAGATCTTTTTCAAATGAATGGTAAAATACATCTATGAGTTTGTACTTTTTAATTATGAATTATTAAAAATCAGCTAAATTCATAATACATTATTTTACAAAAAAATCAATCAGATTCATATTATTATATTATTACATTACAGGCATACTTAGTTATTGTGGCAGTTATGTTCCAGACCATCACTGTAAAGCAGGGGTTCCCAAAGTGCGACTAGCAAATCCTAGAAATGTGACCCATGATGTCAGATCATCCGCAATCTTGAATTCATAGAGATAATTTACAATTTTACAAAAAAATAAATTATATCATAATTAAAAATTGTTCAATTAAAAAAAATGCATATATAAGTGCTTCCAAATATGTTTTCATTATTTGGAAGCACTTATATATCCGAAAAAACTTTCTCAGTCATGAGTATTAATAAATCCAAATGAGATTAAAATTAACTAATGAACATTTACAAGCGGTGTTAAGAATACATTCAACCAACTTAGAACCAAGGCTCAATGATATTATTAAAAGAAAACAACTGCACAAGTCACAAACTTCAGATTGATGAATTTATTATTATTTTCTTTTTTTTTATTTGAAATTTAGTTATTTTTTTAATTATTTTTGAAATGTTGTTATTTTAAACAGTTTGTAATAAAAAATAATTATTGTTGTAAATAAAGAACGATTATGCTATAAAATTAGTATAAATCTTTCCCTTGCAAATAAAGAACGATTATGCTATAAAATTAGTATAAATCTTTCCCTTTGTGTCTAACTTTTTATGCTTTGAACATATTTTTCCATAACACTTTTTTTTGGCCTGCCAAATATTTTGGAATTTAATTTGATCCACATAGGCAAAACTTTGGGAACCCCTGGTCTAAACTGTGGCCACCCAGGCAAAACTTTGGGAACCCCTCTACTGTATAGCAAATCACAGCATTTTTTCATTTCCTAATGCATATATAAAAGTCTAAAAACATATTTAAACTATTATTCATTAAATATACGAGGATTATTTTTTAAATAAGGTCCTTTTTTAATCAAAAGAAAAATACTGCAAATATCATTAAAATATTTATTTATTCCATATTCTACATACTTTCATCTACTTTTCTATGTAATTTTCGTTTTTTGTTCAAACATTTATCATACCTTTCAACAAGTTTTTGAATTCTGACATCGAAGAAATGTGCCACCTGTGAAGAAGCCCAATCCATGACTGCAGTTTTCACTTCTTCGTCGTTGTTGAACCGTTGACCACCAAGGAACCCCTTTAAATACCGAAACAAGTGAAAATCACAGGGTGCAAGGTCTAGACTGTAAGGTTCATGTTTCTGCACAAACACAAGGTCTAATCAGGTCTTTTGGATGGGAACAACTGGATCATCCACCTTACAGTCCAGACCTTGCACCCTGTGATTTTCACTTGTTTCGGTACTTAAAGGGGTTCCTTGGTGGTCAACGGTTCAACGACGACGAAGAAGTGAAAACTGCAGTCATGGATTGGGCTTCTTCACAGGCGGCAGATTTCTTCGACGTCGGAATTCAAAAACTTGTTGAACGGTATGACAAATGTTTGAACAAAAACGGAAATTATGTAGAAAAGTAGATGAAAGTATGTAGAATATGGAATAATAAATATTTTAATGATATTTGCAGTATTTTTCTTTTGATTAAAAAACGGACCTTATTTAAAAAATAACCCTCGTACAATAGTACTAGGCCTATAAAATTTGATTAGATGGCCATATTTTAAAGCATTCACATATCCCCCTTGGAGGATCTAAGTTCAATTCCAAATCTCACATCTTCAGTTTTTCAGAATGGCTCTGGGTCCTGCCCATCCGTGTGTTAAAATATGTTTTATATATGCCTATTCTAAGTATTATTTTGCAAATAATTTTAATTTTGAGATATAAATAAAAACACGGAATATAACTGAGATGTGCCATATTAACAAAGTGCTATAAAGAGAGGTATGTTTGTGTTACATTTTCTGACAAAACACCTTTCCAGGTAAAAAAAATTTTTTCTTTTCTGGAAAAAATGTTTTTTGTTGGAAAAATATATGATTCAAGGATTTCATTTCTATAATATTGTCCATTCATTAATCCTTTCCCAAAAATCTGTACAGCCATTGATAGTGAATTCAATCCATATTAATGATTTCAAAAATGGCTAATTTTTCTAATGTTGAATGGTTGATATCTTGTAAATCATTTTCTCCAAATAAAAGATTTTAAATCAGCTGAGTGAATTTAAAATTATCTATCAACAGAATTATGTTCCCCATGTCAATGTCCCAAGTTGATAACACCTATTCATATACATATTTTTTTTTTAATTGGACACAAGAAGATACAGATTGCTGATCTCTTAGGCATAAAAGCCTACTTTATTAAGTCTTCTGCTCACAGTTCATCCTGAAATTCTCCTTCCAGTGGCCAAACTAGAAGGAAAATTTCAAGGTCAATTGTAAATTTGTGAAATTCCAGAAATACAAAAGTTTGGATTTGAAGAATCAAACAGAAATCTTCTTTATTTATTTTTTATTATATTTTTTATTGGATATTTTATTTAGTTAAAAGTGAAAATACCTACACTCCCAAATCAATTTTTCAAAAAATGGTGGCAAGAAATGAAATGATTTCACCTTCAAGAATGCATGTCATGATGTTATACAATCTGAATAACTTCACTGACAAACTGAGATCTTGTAAAGTTAAAGAATTGTTTCTTTTCAATAGAATTGTAAACAATATAAATATAATGCTAAATTATAATAATTGTAAAGATGAATGAGAATTAATTGTCAGTAATATTGAGTAAAAAATAGAAATTGTTAAATTTATGTAAATGAGCTTGAGAGCCTACCATGTAATTCGCTTATAAGGAGACAGCTGATCTTGACAAAGTTTGAAGTGATTGAACCAAAAGTAATGCTAAGCTTAGTAATATTGTTGAATTGTCAATCAACCAGTTAAGTATTTTCTTGTAGCATGAATGGAGGTTTAGTATTTTAATTAAGATTTCTTTTGATATTTGGATTATTAATTAATAAATTTATTGTTATTTTTGGATATTTGATAATTAAATAAGTTATTTTTATTAACTTGGTTGTGCTTTATTATTATCAAGAGACCCGGTCGGGTCTCTCGCTAATTTCAGCGAGAGAAACGACAGCGTGTCTCTATACAGGAATGATGATAGTTCCGCGCCACCTATATTGTTTTTTTATGGTAAACTTGAACTTTAAAATTAAACTTTCATATTATTCAAAATAACAATTTTCTTGTCTTTCACCAGAGTGTAAAACATATGTGCTTACTTGCGTAATAAAAGAGTATTCATTATTTTCTTTGACGCATTTGAAAGATCGCCTTTGTAAAATTACGAGTCAGTGTACATAGTAACAAGATAAGTTGCCAACTGCCTAACTTGAGTTTCATTATTTTCATATTTGCATCGCCTTTATTTTATTCACATATTATTGCTTTTCATAGTTATATTAAAAATAAAAGGCATTTCTTTTTGTTATATATATTTATGTAAAATAAAATAACTTTCTAATAATTATCGTAATTATCAGCAAACGGCAGCTATTACCAAAGCGCCACCTAGTAAGTATATATGGATGGAAATGTATTAAAAATGACAAAATAACTACAGTA
>AYEL01088691.1:0-56329 GCA_000484575.1 Olivierus martensii
CAAATGATGATACCATACACTTGAATGGTATGTTGGAAATTTGTAAAAATCATAACACAATTAGACTATTGAATATAATATAGAAAAATAGAATTTACTGCAATCGGCACAGCATGTATTTAAGGGGTAATTTTTATTAAAATATGAATTAAATTTTAATTAAGTTAAATACGGCTGTTAAAATATTAATTTATATTAATGACAATAGATGGCGCCAAGTGTTAATAATTATTTGTATTTATTATAGTCAATATTTGTCGAAACACATCACAGTCCGGATATGATGGAATCGTAAAATAATAATGGACAATCAAGAAATTCGGATTCTCGAGACTGGAAGAACAGAAATCATCCACCGTGGATGTTTTTTAGTTATTATTAAATTTCTAAATTTTTTATCAGGAAACATCGATTGACTATGTTTCCTGAAAAATACTTCTAATTAGTTGCATAAATGACATAATTTTAATATGGGAATATTGATGTTCAGCATTTAACATATACATCAAGACTAGTAATATAGTTGGACACTTCTCTATGTTGAACGACTTTTTCTGGAACCGGACAAAAGCCTATATTTTACTAAATGTCCAAACCTCTATATCCTGGACATCTCTCTATCTTGTATGTTGAACAACTGTTTGTAATAAGATTTACACTTTTGATAATTGGTTGAAATAAATTCTTAAATTTTATTTAGGTTTATAAGATTATCCAAAGGAATTTGTGAAAGAAAAACTTATAACATCGATTAGTCATGCTTTGAGATGGTTTACTGATGACTCATAAATCCATAGTTTACTTATTACTGTAAATACAAACACTGAGCATTGAGAAAAGTCAAACCAAAACTAGCCAAATTATAGCCAGAAAATTTTATTGTAATAAAATTAAAAATATTTGGGCTATAATTAGCTAGTTTTGGTATTTATAGACCTTAGTTTATAGTTTATATTTTCTCTTTGAGAATTGTGTGCTGTTTCTTCTGTTTCTGTGATTATGCTTTTCTTAGAGATGTTAAAAAACAGTAAAAGAAAATTAAATAAACTGACATTAGACCAAAAGAAGCAAGTTGTTGATCATTTGCTATTCTGAATGCAGGGAGATGGATTTTGCATAAAAAAAGTTTCACAATTAACTATTCAGAAATGTTTTTAAAAAGCAGGATTCCTTATAGATTTCACTGAGAAAGGAATGCAAGAGGTCAATAAGTTTGACCTAGGAGAAGAACTGAGTGCTCTTCCTGAGAACTATCATCATAAAATTTTAACTGAAAAGATTGACAACAAGACTTTTGATTTTACAAATTTTGACAACAATCTTGTCCATCATGAATATGAAAATTTTACAGCCAGTACTTTAACTGAAAAGATTATATCCAGTTCAATTCATATAGAGACTTTGTTGGAAGAGGAATCGAATGATCATGAAACAGTTTTGGAATATGTAGAGGAATTTGAACGCTAAGCATTTTCTAATAATGATCCAGAGATTGTTGAAACTATTTGGTATAAGAAAAAATAAAATTGAAAATATGTGGATGAAGTATAAATTAAATATAAAAATAGACAAACTCTACTTACAGAGTTCTTTTCAAACAGATAGTTCTTATGTTGAAAGCACTGCAGACTGCAGTGTGTATTTAACATTTTTGAATTTTTTATTTAAAATAATAATAGGTTTCCAATTTGATTTGAATAAAGGTTTGCATTGAGATGAAAATTTAGTGTTTAATATGTTTAGAAAAAAATTTGATTTTATGAATCTCTCTATGTTGGACACATTTGAAGGAACCAAATGTGTCCAACATAGAGGTTTCACTGTATATATATTTTTTAAGTTAAACATAATAAATGTTCTCTACTATGATGAAATATTATGCCTGGGATATGTCATTCTCTGTAATATGCTATCCAGATTTCAGATGGCTTGGTAGTTAGATGAACAACAATCAAACTGGATAAAAGATTGTGGAGAAGTTAACTCTGACCAATCCTATTATTATTTTATTATGCTCTTTATTATTTATCATTATTTTCATTATTCTTTAACATATTATATTTTAGTTTAAGAGTTAACTCACTTTCCACATTCTCTGTTTCAGTAGTTAGCAATCATGTGTTATGGAACGGAAATTCGTCTTCCAAACGAGCTCTCTCAGCTCTTGACATCATTTAATCTAAATAAGTTTACCACTGATCCAATGTGAGAATATAAAGAATGATCTCTTATCATCGTTTTGTTTGGTACATAATTAATTTGTAAAGAGGATGACATGAATTGATTACTGTGTAAACTAATAAATTTGAAATTGTTGCACGACTTTATGCAAATGAACCAAGCTCGGGACTGTAAGTCACTTAGTATAAAAAACATACATATCCAATGATACAGTGAGGTGTCCATATTGAAGTGGAGCTGAATAGCGACATTTGAATTTTTTGTAAAGATTTACAATGGATTAAGTTTGTATTGGTGATGGAGGTATTAATATTAATTAAGATTTAAGGTTATATTTATTGTGAATATTTGATTTTTGGATATTTCAATCTTGATTAAATAAGTTTGGTTGAAAATTTGATTTGTACTTTATTATTGTTTAAATAAAGCTTTGGTTGATATTTTTGTAAATAGTTCAGTCAAATAAATTTATATTTTAAAATTTAAACTTTGTTTGAGAATTTATTCAATTTAATATAAGTTTATAACATCGTTTTTTCAATTTAGATTTAATACTTATTGATACTTCTAGCCATTAAGTTTCCAGTTTTTGTCAGGTAGACGTTAATTGTTGATAAATTGTTTTTGATTTGATATATTTATTTTAGGAAATAGTAAAAGACAAGATCAGGCCAGACTCTGGATTTGCAGAGTTGTTAAACCATTAAGGTAATTATTATTGCTATTTACTGACATTTTGAAATTAGTGACTTTGCAAGATAAGTTTGAAAAACAATAAAGCATTATGTCATTATGTTATGCAAAATCTTTTTTGTACATATTAATATGAGAAAGAATTTACAACAATGGCAGCATTAAATTTATGAGCCTTTTTTTTAAAGTTATATATGCAATGTAAAATATGAATGACAAATTTGGAAAATATATTATTAACTTTTTCAGATTTTTAGAAAAATTTCTTTTTTCCATTATTTATATAGTTCTATGTTTTACAGACATAATGCTATTTTAGCTAGTTCTGCTAATAATCTCATATTTTATAATACAGATTGTATATGCATTTTTTCCATTATTTATATAGTTCTATGTTTTACAGACAATGCTATTTTAGCTAGTTCTGCTAATAATCTCATATTTTATAATACAGATTGTATATGCTCATATGTATTTATGCATGTGCCTACAGTATGTTATAAAAATCAATAAAATCACATTTAAATATTTTTCTATTGAAATAATAAAATCCAAAATATTATAAAAGCCCAAAAATTAAATTATAAACTTACCTTCATTATATTTATCTCCTGGCGAAGAATGAATTATGCAGCGTTTTACTATATCCTGCGTGAACTCTGGCTTAGTAAAAATAGGTGTAGCACGAATAATGGTACCAGGTGGTGGTAATTTTTTCACTTTAAATCTTATAGGGCAAGCAACTCCCATATTTACATAAAGTTTTTTTTTAATATCTGAGTACTAAAAATAACAAAAATTATTAAAATCTAGGAAAAAAAATTGATAAATTCTATAATCACTACTCTATTCATTGCAGTAGTGTAACTTTAACTTATAATCCCTAATAATTAGTCTTAAAATTGAGCCTTTATTTTCAAAGTGTAATATTTTTAAAAGTTCTTTCAGATTGATGAGCCTCTCCTATGATATAATTATATTGATGATTCTTGATGACCATCTTAGCAATCTAAGATTATCATCATCATAAATATTATGAAGATATAGTATTTAAATTATCTTGTATGATTTAGAAAAGAAAAAAAATGTGCCTATATCTGCTAACTGATACGTGTCATACATAAATAAGCCACAAAAAGTGCAGATATTAATAAATTATTAATTTAAAAATTATTGGTATGCCAAATGTCCATGTGTTACTTTAATATACATATACCAAATCAATTTTATTATACAGTTGATTGCATTCTGATAATATATCTCAGAATAAATAAATCATCATTAATCTGTTTAGATCTGTGAAGTTTTAAATTTATTATTATACAAAAAATTAATATTGTGAAAGCTCACTTAATTTTCATCAAAATTTTTTGAAATTTTTGCTGTTTATTATGTTCTGTAATTTTTCTTAAATCCCAAGAATCCTGGGAAGAGAGAGACTAAGATATTCAATATTATTTCTCAGAATAAGATCATCATTAATCTGTTGAAGTCTGTTAAGAAAACTTCACAGACTTCAACAGATTAATGATGATCTATTTATTCTGAGATAAATTATTAAAATGCAGTCAATTGTATTAACCTTTTGAGCTCCTATGCCTAGCTATGCTAGACACGCCTGCTCCATCTTAAACTTTGTCTAGCATAGCTAGGCGTTGGAGTGTAAGACCCAAAAACTTCATAATTTTTGCGTAAATCGAGAAACAATGGTTAAAATCTCAAATTCTATCATATTTTCCACATTTCTATTGTATTATTCAAAAATTTGATTTTCTGTCAATATTTTAATAAATTTTTAATTATCCTTTTAATTCAAACCCAATCCAAATTAATTAATATAATTGTGATCTTTGCACCCCCCCAAAATTCAAGAACAGTTTGTCCGAATTTGTCCGACTTCAAAATTTGATCTTTGCACCCCTCCAAAATTCAAGAACAGTTTGTCCGAATTTGTCCGACTTCAAAATCATGTTCCACATTAAGTTTTGTATATATAATAAAATTGTTTTCACCTGTATAAAGTTTCACGAATTAACCTTATTAATAAATTAGTTTGCGTTAGGCTTTTTTTAACGTCGACGTCCTTATAAACAAACATTGACACCCAGTGTTAGAGTTTACATAGCATTTGAAATAAATTTTATAATAAATTAAAAAGAGGAGTGTCCCATCGACATTTTTGCGGGGGCCTCTCAGTTTTCAGCTACGCCGTTGTCATCGACATTTTTGCGGGGGCCTCTCAGTTTTCAGCTACGCCACTCATTTTTGCGGGGGCCTCTCACTTTTCAGCTACGCCACTGGTTACAAAATGGTACACGTGTTTCATAGCTTGCGAGAGAACAAGCTATAAACAAATCAGGCCTAAAAACACTTTACGAGAGGCATTGAAAACTCTGCGCTCCTTACCGCGAAACTTTTAAAGAGTTGCGTCAGTCATTGTCCCAAGCAAAAATCACCAGATTTAAAAAAAAATACCAATAATTGTATCACGTACCTTCTTATTAAGCAGTAATAAAAATCCTTTCAATTAACATTTGTTTTATTTTTCCCTTTTAATTTACCAATAATTGTATCACGTACCTTCTTATTAAGCACTAATAAAAATCCTTTCAATTAACATTTGTTTTATTTTTCCCTTTTAATTACAATATTTAGATTTGTTTAAATTATACACGCTTTCTTAAGTTAAACTATACCTGTGAGACCGAGTACGATATTGACAGGCGTGGGCCTAAAAGCGATGAGAAACGTGTGTAAGGATGAGTAATCAGGTTTCAGCAAATGAATCAAAGACTACGTTCAACAAGAACAACTTCCTTTATTTAAACGAGAGATTTCTATCACTATATAAATGACGAACATCGTCATTAGAGAGAGATACCTGTTGTTACGCTCATAATCAGTTATAATAACACAAGATGCATTTGGATTGAAATCATAAGTTTAATACAGTATTTACATATGTGCAAGAAGTACAGATTGTTATAGACACGGTGCCAAGATAAGAAGTATGTTGCCACTCCAGTGAGGCACTTTTATACCCATGGACATCTTATGGTGTTGCCACCTCAGATGCACCTAAACATATTATTTAGTGTTGCCATTTAGGCATACAAATTATCATGACACCTGTGTTCTTAACAATCCTGTCTGAAGAGGTGTTCTTGGAGTAGCACTGACTACCGTTGCTATAACATTCTTTAGTTCGTAAATTGTTAGCTTTAGTCTTTAACACACAAAAATCTTCACAAGACGATCGATGATTTGAAGATGAAGAATGTCAGTTTAGGATGGGTAAGATGTTCTACTATCAAGCTCACTTCCGACTGAGCGTGGAGACTGCTAAACCTATCGGAAGGTGAGCTGATTTGGCCAAGAATTAGTCGAGGCGGTGAACGGGAAAAGATGATTAGTTGAGAGCGACGGAGGACAGGGAAGTCTGGTCCTCGTTGATCGGGAACGGAAATATTGTCGATCGGCAGGCTCGGCCAATTGTAGAACTCGGCGAGCAGTCCGCAGGTCGTAGGATACGCGAACTAGGATGTCGTGGAATAAGAGCCCGGCTGTTGTGGAACTGCCCGGATCGAGGGCGGCGTTGACTCTTAAATATCGCGACCCTTTTCCTGACTAATCGGGAACGGAAATATTGTCGATCGGCAGGCTCGGCCAACTGTAGAACTCGGCGAGCAGTCCGCAAGTCGTAGGATACGCGAACTAGGATGTCGTGGAACTGCCCGGATCGAGGGCGGCGTTGACTCTTAAATATCGCGACCCTTTTCCTGACCTTTCTCCCAGGGAGAGACAGGATGTTTTCGACTTAGAAACTTCGACGTGCCAGGTGTTAGCTCCCCCTTTTGATCTGACACTTGTACGTAAACATAGCTCGCGATTTATTGTTATTGGGGAAAAAAGTCCGTGAGATGGTCGAAACCCTCTCGAGGGGAGCCCGCCTTGAAGTGGCGAGAGGGCTTGTGCCGGCAGACACTAGAGGCGCATTCGGCATGGATGCACGAAATACACTGAAGAATTACACGTGACGTCATATCACACTGCCAGTTCGTGCATCGAGTTTATCTGATGACGAACAGACGATGCAGTGGCGTAGCTGATGGTCAGCAGGTGGGACACTGTCTAAAGAAAGCGATATGGAAACGTGGCTTGTATTTCTCGTCAATTATGAGAATGGATGTCGCATATTATACATACAAACTTAAAACTGCTAAACTTAAGTAGAATTTCATGAAATTATTAAATTTATATATTATTATATAATCGATTACCTATAGGTTGTAATATATGGATATATTATACTCGTATAGATAATTGGTAGACCTACCTATATAGATTGGTAACCATATATATTCGTTAATATCCACATAACTTATGTCTAAGCGTAGACTTAGACATAGACGGATAGGAAAAGTTAATAAATAACTTATATAAAACTATTTCTTAAGCAGAATCGATAATAATCAAAAAAGAAAAAAATTATATAAGTACTATATGATGAAAAGATTGAAGAATTATTGCAATTGTGTTTATCTGATTTTTTTTACCGAACTATATTTATTATATGATGTACTATAAATCCGTAGTTGACTATTTATATTAATTTATTGGAGCTAAGAAAGGAATAAAAAAGAAATTTCACATTGTAAAATGCAGATTAAATTATAATTTTAAAGTTTAATTAAGTTTAAAATCTTACCAAAAGAATTTTTAATGAGAAACTTTTCCTCGTTATCAGTTTAGTCCAAATTCTTTTAAAAGTTTTTCATCATATTTGACAAATTTTCTTCCAGGAAAAAAACGTACATCTGTCGATAGCTTCCCCGTAAATATTCGTCCAACTGCACCGAAGCCACACTCCAGGCGCGGGACGTTTTGGAACCGTTTGCTATGGCTCAACTTTTTCTGCGCTTTTTAATCTTAATTGTATACATTAAAACGTTATTTGAACATCTCGAATTTAGCAATTTTTATCTTATAGGAATATATTGGTAGAAACAATTGAAAAAATAAAAAACAAATAAAAGATAACGAAATAGAAATCAATCGATTCAACTTTTTCTGCGCTTTTTAATCTTAATTGTATACATTAAAACGCTATTTGAACATCTCGAATTTAGCAATTTTTATCTTATAGGAATATACTGGTAGAAACAATTGAAAAAATAAAAAACAAATAAAAGATAACGAAATAGAAATCAATCGACTTATAGACAGATTCATTTATATACGTTATATAAAAGTATTGGAATGATCCTCTTTTAGCCTATCTCGAAAAGGATTAAAGGTATCACGCTGATAAAGTAATGAGTATATTTTTGAGTAATAGTTATAGATCATCTTAAAAATTGAGTTGTGAAATGATTTTTTGTTTCTTCTTTTTCGATTTGAAGCTATAAATAAACGAACAAATAGATTATTAGAAAATATTTAAAGATTATGAATTATGAAATCTCAAAATTATTTTCGTATTCATTTATATTAACAATTTAATAAATATAAACTGATATATTATAATATATAAATACTTATAGAATTTTTTATTTATAATAGCTCGATGGTTAGTAAGTATTGTATCGAGATGTAGATAGATATGTAATGATGTTATAGAAAGAGGCTAATGTAAATGTTTTGATTCTGGACTAAACGTAGGGGTGCAAACGAATGCAAAAAAAAAAAAAATTCAAAATCGGGGGAATAACTTCAAACCGATGCACCGCGTGTTATGTTGCCCCAAGCCAGATGCCAAAATGATGCCTCCTTACTTGACTCGATATATCTCTTTAAACAGAATTTTTCAGATAAATCACCTGATCTAAATATTATTTACTCGTGATTGCAAATTATTTAAATAGACTTAGTGAAATTTTTTAGATTGTTACGAATATTCTAAATTTATTACATTTTATATAAAGTTTAGAAGTTTTGTAATTTTGAACTGTTTCCACAGAAAAGTATCACAATAAGAAGAGACATTTTAAAAGACGTTTGTTTCACGTACCGACTGCCAACGAGTGAAGATTTTGGAGGAACCGATTTTTTCCCACATCAAGGCCACACATTCCTAACTCCAGTGACACACACATTGCAGCTCGACACTGTAAAAGTAATATATTTACAACAGTTGATAGAAGTAATTTTTCCACTGAAGAATTCGGAGTGAATCCAAGATTAGCCACAATTTTTCATGGTCTGTCTATTTGGCAACCAGGAAGAATGGGATACGATGCCATTCTTCAATTTTCTTATTGGGGCGTAGGTGAGTGCCGATCAATCGGTGATGGGCTTTGCAAATGACTGCTGCCAAATATATTTTTAGTGTGATTCGGCGACATAAATCGAGATAATCTATCTAACCTAGTTTTGAAAGCTTTTCTCCCGAGTGAAAAATGCTTTATGTCACTTTCCATCGAGAGGGTATTAAGTGACGAGACATTTCAATGCATAGCGTAAGGGCTAACAACTTGATGAGATCAAGTGGAGGATAGAGTTCAACGAAAGAGCCCGAAACCCTCTCGAAAAATCTAGATTCTCCAAAGTGGAAGCGTGTTATTTTTTTACTGATGTCATCCGGCCGAACCGGATTTGAATCCCGGTTCCAATCCTTAAAAAATTTATGTAGACTTATCATTTTCCATCCTCTACATTTTTTTATAATTCCATTGATTGCTGGGTTATAGCCCTATCACTTTTCAATCACTTTCTAATCAGTAATGATTGGAAAGTGGCATCATCCGTTGAAATAAATACAGTTACATATATATATTATAAATATATGTAACTGTATTTTTATAAAATGCGTTAGATGATGATGAATCTATGATAATAAATTTTTATTTGAAACATAGTGACGTCATTCATTATCATGCAAATATAATAGGTTTGACTTACTATATATAAAAATCAGCATAAAATTATCCTTAAAACAAATGGCTGGATGCAAAATAGAATGGATAAATCCACGTCAACTATTTAATTAAGTATATTATCCAATAAAACCTGTAATGCTGGGTAAGACATTACGTTACCTTAACAATCGAGACAAAATCCTTCAATATGACTAACTCTTACCGAAATCTAACAGCAGTAATGCTGGGTAAGACATTACGTTACCTTAACAATCGAGACAAAATCCTTCAATATGTCTAACTCTTACCGAAATCTAATGTCACTTAATGTTATCGAACAAAAGAAAAATTGGGTTCCACCGAAAGGATTGATATATATCTTCTGTGGAATCCAATTTTTCTTTTGTTCTCTTCATTTGTTGAAAAAGGACCAGCCGTGCTATATTAATGTTAAACAATATTCCGTATTATATCATAATCCTAAATAGAATTCCCGTACAACGCCGGGATACGTTTATAATAGGTTTGACTTACTATATATAAAAATCAGCATAAAATTATCCTTAAAACAAATGGCTGGATGCAAAATAGAATGGATAAATCCACGTCAACTATTTAAAAATAATAGGTTTGACTTACTGTAGATAAAAATCAGCATAAAATTCTCCTTAAAACAAATGGCTGGATGCAAAATAGAATGGATAAATCCACGTCAACTATTTAATTAAGTATATTATCCAATAAAACCTGTAATGCTGGGTAAGACATTACGTTACCTTAACAATCGAGACAAAATCCTTCAATATGACTAACTCTTACCGAAATCTAATGTCACTTAATGTTATCGAACAAAAGAAAAATTGGGTTCCACCGAAAGGATTGATATATATCTTCTGTGGAATCCAATTTTTCTTTTGTTCTCTTCATTTGTTGAATAAAAAGGACCAGCCTTGCTATATTGATGTTAAGCAATATTCCGTATTATATCATAATCCTAAATAGAATTCCCGTACAACGCCGGGATACGTTCGTGTTATAGGAAATATCGTTATACGAGGCATGATTATCAGACGATTTTATGCAAATTTAAACTTGTCTCTGAGTTCCGGCCATTTAAATCGTTGGTTACAGCACTGATCGCATATTGCTAACGAGATGCGCGTTAGTTTCGAATATGATTTTATTATGTGCAGAATGTTAATTTGTTTTAAAGGTTTCTTTTAAAAAAAGAAAAATAAATAAAACAGAATACAGGTAATTAAATTTTAAAAAATAATATATACAAATATACACGTATAACACGGACTCCGAAAAAGTGGATTCGTATAACCCTACGAAAAGTTGTCATGGAAACGAAGTAAATATCGTTTGGTTTTTATTACAATCAACGGATGTTATAAGTAACGTTAAAAAAATTTATCCTACGCGTTATACGAGACTGTTTATAGCGTTGTGAGTACTAGTCGCAAGTTTTCGTCGCGTTATAGGTGAGTTTACCGTATTTCTTTTAGAATTTAAATGAAAAAAAGGTACATACTATATAAAATTTATATTTATAAAATTATATAGATATAGAATCGGTATCCCTAAAATAAAAGCGATTGAAATGATATCTTCATCTGTTAATACGGATTGATTTGAAGAAATATTAAAACATATTTATGAAAAATATCTTTTAAATTAATGAAATTGTATCGCATTATAATGTGTTTTTATCGTTATAATAGGTATTTATAATTTATCATACTGATGGAGATGGCCGCCAAAAATCTTTTGATCATATCAATTTTCTTTTTGTCTACAGTGCAGTATTTGAATTAGAAAGGCCTCATATATATATAGGGCGCGTTCCAAACCTCAACAGCGAGTCATCAATGATTAGTCTCTTTTGACGTCCATACTATTAAAGTCTTTTAATAATCTATGATGATGGAGATGGCCGCCAAAAATCTTTTGATCATATCAATTTTCTTTTTGTCTACAGTGCGCCCATATTTATAATATATTGTAAGTAATTTTTATATTGTAAAAATTATATATCATCAAATAATGCTAAAAATTTACATATACAATCGAATTCGTATCAAATGTAATATCTGCCAATCTATAGCCTACTGAAATTAGATTATTTTGTAAACTCGATTACATTTTATTTGATCGAATATAGTTTTTAATATATACATATATATTGTTATAGCTGTTTAATTGCTTTTGTATATCCGGTTTGTACATATATGTAAAATATTTATCTGCAGAAATATAATATTTAATAATGCGTAAAACATAAATTTACTACATTAAAAAAATAAGCATTTCACAAAATAATATATCTACATTTTATACGACAATTGAATAGAAAATTAAACATAAATATTTATTTTTTTATACACGGTATTCCTTTATACTTAAAATAAGTACTAGTCGCCCCTATTCCCGAACCTGTAAACAACATTAATATGGAAACGAGAGCCATAATACTAGGACTGTGTCCGATATATTCTTCTTTTTGTGTCAAACTGGAGGGTTTCTCTGTTATAGATTTCTTGGTAGTAGTTTTTACTGTGGTATCTCCTCCGTCGGATATATAAGTCGAGTCTGTATGTTTGGACGACTCTGTACTTTTTTGATCAGTTACGGGTTTGCTAGATCTTTCGGTTATACTTCTTGTCAACCTTCCACCATCACTTGTTTTTATGCTAGATTCTTTATCAGTTGTTGTTGTTGTTGTGTCAGGTTTCGTTGTAGTAGTAATAGAATATTGTTCGGTTAATGAATCGGGAATGGCTGTTAGAGTTCTTTTCTGTAAAATAGCGATATTTTACTATATATAAATTCGAACTAGCCATTGACGTAAAAGAATTTAAATATCGGAAAAACTTACTTTATCCTTAGCCATCCATTCGATCGACAAATCTTTCTTATTAACAGCATTCTGTAAATATTCTTTTGCTTCCGGCAAACCGATTTCCTTGGCTTTAACTTGTTTTGTCAAGTTTGGATGGACACCGAGAAGAGTAAAAATCACCACCATTTTCTCACCTTCGATAAACTATTACAAAATACGTATTCAGGATATTTAAAAATAATATAAAACAGTTTAATAGGATTTCTTACCGTTCTGAGTTTAGCGATTCTTAGAGATGTGAAATTAAGACCAATCTTGTGAATGATGGAAGATTTCCATAAAGATAAGAAAGCTGGATCATTTGTTGTATTTTTTAACAAGTTCCCGATAGATCTATCGACTGAAATAAGAAAAATGTTTTTCAATGCTTATAATCTGCTTTTTTGTGGATTCACACTGGCCTGAGATATCGACTACGACTACGATCACGATTGACGACTTGTGACAGAACATGCAGATTGATCACGACCGGCTTCACGATTTTTCGAATCAACCAATAGCAACTGGGTAAACAACAACAACCAATAAGAGCTGATATAGTATACAGTTCGTAAGAGATGGCTAAATACCTCCTTTCTATTGACTATCGTAATGACGTAGCTGCTGCGATTGCGACAATGTTCAGCAAGTTGAATATTGTCGTGGTCGCAGCGAACAGTTGTGAAGCGACACCTGATGGGATTGTTTCTATAGCAACGGTCGCGGTCGTGATCGAGATCGCAGTCGTAAGGTCAATGTGAAGACTGGATCCACATTGGCCTTGCGACTGCGAACGCCACCGTTGCTATAGAAACAATCCTATCAGACCTCACTTCACGACTCTTATCTGCGTTCACGACAATATTTAACTTGCCGAATATTGTCGCAGTCGCAGCGGATAGCGGATATCATGGCGAGAGCCAATAGAAAGTAGGTATTTGGCCATCTTTTACTAACTGTATACGACATCAGCTCTTATTGGGTGTTGTTTACACAGTTTCTGTTGGTTGATTCGAAAATCGTGAAGCCGATCGTGATCAATGTGAGTGTTCTGTCGCCAACCGTTAATCGCGGTCGCATTCGCAAGGCCAGTGTGAATTCAGCCTAACACTTATCTTTTTTATACAGTACTTACTGTCGACCAAAAATTGCAGTTTCAAATTATTATTTGGGAAGCAAGAAGAAATATCGAAAGCTACGGAATCCAAATAGGCGGGACTGTAGTGCTTCACATTATAAAAATTGTAAACAAATTTCATTCCTTTTTTAAGAAAACTCTTTGGCTTATCCGGGATCTGAAAATATTCATTTAATTCAGAAAGTTCGTCATTATTAGCGAACTCGTTAACCGATCAGATCTGGGACTGTAATTGTCTGACAATTAATTATTCGAAGAGATACGCATCATTGTTTATTGTCTTTAAAATTAACATTTAAGTTCCTTTATTTAAAGAATCAATCGGAAAAATCAATTCGTTACTCGAATAAACGGTTAAAGTTTGCTGATAGAAAATCACCATTGTTTAGCCATATGCAAATCGAAGAAGGATTTTGATACGAAAACAATGGTAATTAAAATATGTAAATTCTACCAATGCCTAACTATGACTTTATTCTGTCATGAATGCAATACATGTATCCCTCCTGTAACACTGTAGATAAGTTCCTTAAAAGCACCATGTAGTGTGAAACCGTGTTATATGAGACCCGGAGCCAATACAAAAGAAGTTACGTTCCAAGATCAATTAAAAATAAATATTCTTTAACTCTACATAAGAAACTTAATTTTTGTTAAGAATAATAACACGAAATATAAAGAAAGGGTACAATTGTCGCCTTACTGAAACACGGCGAATATATTAAGGAACGATTGTTTTCTAGCGGGTGATAGTGGGTTAGATTATAGATTTTGTCAGGAGAGCGGAAGATACACCAACTTTAAATGCATACCAAAGTTCGGAAAGTGAAGTTGATATTGTTAGAGAAACAACCTTCTCGTTTTAACGAAACGGTGGTAAGGAAGATATAATTATTAAATGAATAGTATATAGGCTGTATACTTTTTTCTTTCCTTTTACGTATATATATATTTTTTTCTTTGGTACAATTGTCGTCTTACCGAAGCACGGCGAATGAGATACATATCGAAAGGGGGGCCGAAACACACAAAATCCCTAATGGAAAATCCCTAATGGATCAGCGGTCAAAGATCAAACGTTTACGAGATATAGACCCACAAAGTTCCGTTTGTTGCAAATGGCACATGCGGTTTGACGTTGTGCCTGGCCTCGTTGTGGTCTGCGACGCGACGCGTCTCGTTCCAGTGCTCACTACCTATGCCCTTAGATGCTTTTGTATCTCGTAAACGTTTGACCTTTGACCCCTGGTCCATTAGGGATTTTGTGCGCACGGCGAATGAGATACATATCGAAAGGGGGGTCGAAACACACAAAAAAATCCCTAATGGATCAGGGGTCAAAGATCAAACGTTTACGAGATATAGACCCGCAGCGGGCCCGCTTCCCTTTCTACCGTTTCCTCCGGCATTCGGCCATCGATTTAAACGCCGACTGGGTCCGGGCCCTAAAAAACGCTTTTGCCGGATTATTAAGTTATTGGCGCCGGTGATTAATGGGCCCGAGTCGAGCCGAGTTATTCCCGGGTGCCCGATAAAAACGCTCTTCTTCGGTCCTCCTAATCTCTTAATAACCTTTAAACGGGCCGCGGCTCCTCTTTTACCGCCCCCGGTGACCGGCCGTTCCCCGGGTCTCCGCCTTTAGCTCCGGGCGGCGCAGCCACCGGACTGCGCCGAAAAGTAAAACATTCGTCCATCCGGCACTCTCCGTCGGCCTCAGGTAAACCGCCAGTCCAGCTCGGCCTTTGGTTTCCCACTGGGCCGTTAACCCGGGCCTATCCCCGGGACTTCCTCTTCTCGGCCACTGGGGCCGTTGGCCGAAAGGCGGATTATTTGGTGGTTCCGGTCCGGGTTAGTCTCCCCGATTATCTGATCTCCCAAATATCGAATAATTCCTTACTTTTCCGTCCGGTGGCTGCCAGATCCTCTTCGGTTAGTCGACACGTTTTCTTGAGTTAACTTCGGAAAGACGACGGGCCCGCTTCCCTTCCTACCGTTCCCTCCGGCATTCGGCCATCGATTTAAACGCCGACTGGGTCCGGGCCCTAAAAAACGCTTTTTGTTTATTATCAGGCACTAGATACTTTCCTATTATCTTTCGAATCGGCTGGGTTCCGAAACGAAAAAAGTGGCTGGGGTTTTTAATTAGGTGACCGATTCTTGGATGGTCTAACGCTCTGTCCGGCCGACGTTTTTTCGGGTCGGTCACCCCTGGCCAGAGGTAAAAGTCGCTTTATATACGCGCCCACTCTCGGCTTTTCTCCCGAATAAACACCGAGACTCCACCGGTTCCGGAATCGTCTTATCCGCTTCTAGCGACATAAAGAGAATTTCGGGCCTGGTTCGGACTCCGCGCTACTTCCCGTCGCTAGTTTACCGACCGGCGGGCCTCCACCCGTCCCACCTTTTAGGCTGAGCTGTCTGGTCCGGGTGGACGGCCCGCCGGGAAAGTGGGCCCACTTTCGGACGGTCGGCATCAAAAAATTCGTCGCATTCCTTCGCTGGCCAGAGTCGAGTCGGAATAAATTTTACCAGATTAATCCAGAGGGGATTTTTCTTCTTTTAACCGTCGGAGTCCTTTCGGAAGGGGCGGCGCCTTCTCCACCACTCCTACTTCTCCTATAATGGTAAATTCTACAAGCAAAATAAAGGTGTGCAGTCCTTTCGGAAGGGGCGGCGCCTTCTCCACCACCCAGAAAACTGTCTATTGATAGACCGGCCGGCCCCGGGAAACCCACCCCGGACGGCCCGCGGTGGACGGGTGAGTGAAGGCGGGAGAGGGCGCTACGGCGGTCGGCCAATAAATTGGGTGGACTTCTCCGACCGAAACGAAGGAATGCGGGGTGTCAACGGGTGACAACCTTCAGCTTCCCGTCTGAGGTACCGGCTGACAGTGTTTACGTTAGAAGATTCCGCCAGAGAATTTATGGGTACGGAGTCTAGCCGCGACTAGTGTTAGGCGCCGTCACCGTCCCCTTCCGCTAGCCGGTGTCACCCGGTGGGTAGATGGCGGAGGCCCGGCACCCACCGACTAGAAGGAACGCCACGGGCCTCCAAGAATAATAAACACACGCGCCGTAACCGCCGTATCCTATCTCTTTTAATTAATCGATGGGCTGGCCGCCCGGGGACGAGGGGGCCGGACGGGGTGACACGGTGTTTTTCCGCCGGCTGGGGCTCCGCGTCTTCTTCCCGTCGGTATTCTAAGCGGTACGGGAAAAAGAAGCTGCGACAGGTAGACGGCCGGCCAGCGTCCCCGGGTTGGCCCGTTTGTATTCAGGGTAGACCCGGCCGGTCCTCCGCCAGACTGGGCCAGTGGGAAACTAAGGCGCTGGTCATCGATAACCAGCGACCCATCCCCAGTCGAGACCCGGTTTCGGCCCGAAGTCCGACGTCTACCCCACCTTTCTAAGGTTACCGTCCGTTTTTCGTTTCTTCGACGGAGGCGGCGGCCGATGGAAACTGGAGTTTTCCCGTTCCGCCCGGGACCGATAAAATGGCCCCTCTTCGCCTTTTCGTCTCCTTTCCGGTGGAAACGGACGGGTTCGGCCATCGGGTATCCGACCCAGCGGGCCGTAGGTAGGCCTAGACCGGACGGTGCCGAACCGACGTCCACCGTCCAGCGGGGTTTCCGTTCGGACCGATTCCGATAGACCGACCACACTCACCTGTAGTACGGATGGTAGCCCTGCGGAGGAATGTGCAAGTCCACGGGTAGAGCGCCGTATCCTTCGGTGGGTTGCATAGCGCCGCCGATCGATGGGTGCGTGGTTCCGCCACTAACTGGCCGTCGGCCGATCCGGGAGTAGGCGCGGGCTGGACATTCGCTGAACCTGATCGGGGCCGTAACACGGCCCACCGCGAACTGCCAGAAAACGATGCGGCCGAAGCCCCGGCCGACACGCCTGGTTTGGGTACTGCCGCTAGAATCGTGTCGACGGTCACCGCGTGCAGAGGGCGCTGCTCGGCACCGGACCTGCGCGCGCGTCACCTCCGACCAACCGGGGCGGAGAAAGACCGGGTGGACTTCCGCCGTCCGGTGGCCGAACCCGCGCTACGGGGCCAGTGTCCGGACCGCGGCCCCACCGGAGGGGCGGGGGCGGCGGAAAGAGCGGCGGGAGTCGGGCCGAGGGAAAACCGCCCGGACCATGTTTTATACATACGGAAGGGGGTTTAAGGAGAATAAATATCCGGTCAAATGGAGGCCGGGATAGGATAGGAAATTACCCCGCTACGGAGAGGCGGCGGGACCGTCGTCGTTTAAACGTGATGCGGTACTTAGGCTAGGCCTAGGGGATTGGCGGCCGGGCGCCAGCTCGATCGACGGATTATGTTAAAAGCCACATTATACTAAGCGCCCTACCCCATCCAGGTAAGCTATATTTAATATCTTTCTATCCTCCGGGCCGTTACGGGCGGTGGGCGCCGCCAGTCCGCCTCCGCGCGTCACCCCGGGGCCCTACCTCTTTTCCGAATGGCGGGCCCGGCCCCCACCCGCGGCCCGAGAGCCCAGCCGGGGATCCGGTGGCCACCCGACCAGTTATTCCGGGCCGTTAAGAGGGGTGAATAATTTCCGTACGGATACCTGGGGGCGGAGGAATTTTCCGCCGTTCCTCACCCTGTCGGGGATTTTCCTTCATCTACTTAAATTTTCCGCTAAGGTAGGAAGCTAGTCGGGCCGGGGGTAGTTTTCGGCCGGTAGTTGGAAGTGAGACGACGTTAACGGCCGAACCGGGCCCCGTCTGGGTCGGCCGTTAACGTCACCTAGCGGGACAGAAAGGCGCGGCGTCGGAGTCGGCTGCACCCCCGGCCGGAGGATCGACCGGCCATCCTCCGTTCGGAGGCTAACCACGGTGGCCGACGTCGATTTGGCGGCCTTCTCCGGCCGGAAACCGGTAAGTGCCATCGGCGCTGCCGTTACCGCCACCACCCGGCGAACTAAATTTTCTGGTTAGGTAAAACGGCTGGCATGGGCAGGGACTCGCTACTGATCAAAATGCGTTTCCGTCTGACCATCGACGTCTATTCCGGCCACCGGCTTTACCGCTCTTAATTATAGAAATTTCTTAGGAGTTCCGCCCTCCACTTTGGCCCGGACCACCGGTGGCCCACCGGTGGTCCCGGGGGAATTTTTTGGAGTTGAGGAAAACGGCCGTCCACCAGTCTAGGCTACCTCACCTAAAGAAAACTCCCATCGGTGAACGGCCGTCCACCAGCCTAGGCTACCTCACCTAAAGAAAACTCCCATCGGTGACCGACGCGTAAAATAAACCTATTACAGTAAAACTTGTCATGTTGGACATCTGTCTATGTTGAACGACTTTGCCTGGAACCGGACAAAAAAACTATATTTTACTATATGTCCAAACATCTATATCCTGGACACCTCTGTATCTTGTATCTCGAACAACTGTTTCTAATAAGATGGACACTTTTTGATTTGAAATAAAATTCTTAAATTTTATTCAGGTTTAGATTAGCCAAAGGAATTTGTGAAAGAGAAACTTATATAACATTGATCAGTCGTGCCTCCAGATGGTTGGCAGATGACTTATAAATCCATAGTTTACTTATTATTGTAAATACAAATATTGAGAATTGAGAAAAATCAAACCAAAACTAGCCAATTTTATCGCAATAAAATTAAAAAATATTTGGGCTATAATTGGCTAATTTTTATTTGGTTTATATTTTACTTTTCTTCTTTGAGAATTGTGTGCTGTTTCTCTGTCGCTCGATTAAGCTTTCCTTAGATATGTTAAAAAGCAGTAAAAGAAAATCAGATAAACTAACATTAGACCAAAAGAAGCGAATTACTGATCATTTACAATTCTGGATGTAGTGAGATGGATTTATGTTGTATGACAAGAAGTTTCACAATTAACTATTCAGATGTGTTTTAAAAAAGCTAAGTTCCTGATAGATTTCACTGAGGAAGGAATGCGAGTGTTCAATAATTTTGACCAAGGAGAAGAGCTGAGTTCTCTTCCCGAGAACTATCGTCATAAAATTTTAACTGAAGATTTTACAAATTTTGATAACAATCTTGTCATCATGAATATGAAAATTTTACAGCCAGTGATTTAATTGAAGATATATCCAACTCGATTCTTATAGACTTTATTGGAAGAGGAACCGAATGATGGTGAAACAGTTTCGGAATATGTAGAGGAATTTGAACGATAAGCATTTTGTAATAATAGACAACAGATTGTTGAAAGTCTATTTGATATTAGAAAAAATAAAATTGAAAATGTGTGGATGAAGTCTAAATTAAATATAAAAAAAGGCAAACTGTACTTACAGACTTCTTTTGGAATAGATAGTTCTTACGTTGAAAGAACTGACAGACTGCAGTGTGTATTTAACATTTTTGAGTTTTTATTTAAAATAATAATGTGTATTTAACATTTTTGAATTTTTTATTTAAAATAATAATAGGTTTCAATTTGATTCGAATAAAGGTTTGCACCGACATGAAAATTTAGTGTTTAGTATGTTTAGAAAAAATTTTGATTTTTTATAAACATTGAATCTCTCTATGTTGGACACATTTTGAAGGAACCAAACGTGTCCGACATAGAGAGGTTTCACTGTACTAATCCGTTGTGTCCTTTAAATAAGGGCCACCGATTCCAGACTGGGGGTGGGGGCTGCCTACCCACTTGGCAGGTTTTTCCATCCGGCGCGGAGGGGAGGACCAGTCGGGTCACGGCGGTGTCCCGGCACCTCGAAATGTTCTTTTTTTCCACCCTGGTCCGAGGCCACCGATTTTCCAAATATCGATGGTAAAAATTAGATGGCCGTCACGGTAATTTAAACCTTATCCGTTAATTTTAATTTGGAAAAAATCGAAAATATATTAAACCGAAGATTCTTTAGTGTAAATTTCTGATGGATAAACAATAATATCTACCGTTTAAACCGGCCTTTCCCCACCGGAGTCCACCCGGACCCGCGGGGGTCCAAAGAAGCTTCGACGGAGTCCGCTAGAAAAAAATTGTGTTTCGGGGCTCCGTAATACGAGCTAAGGGGTTGGTGTAAAATATAAAATGGTTTGTTATATGTTAAATAAATTTATATACTGTATGTTGTTAGAAATACAGTAGTACAGTCGAGTCTCCGTAGTCCGGCCCGTCGCCAGTCCGACACCTCCGGTAGTCCGACACTCCGCCAACGGTCGCGCCGCCTACGCGAAATGTCGGTGTCGCCACCACGGTCACAACTGGCCTACGCGCGAGACAGAGAAAATGACGCGAAACAAATAACCAGTCGCTATTCGTTGGTCGCTGGGACTTATAGTCGGATTACACAAGTTTAAGTTCGGTACACCGTTTACTGCGAAATAGTGTTTTTACCGTATCGGTGTTGGTTATTTATGTTTACGTAATGTCGCGAATCGGAAAAAGTGAAAAACGAAAACACAAGACACGGACTGTGGTCGAAAAGGCGGAAATAAATAAGAAACTCGATTCGGGAGAAAAGTTTAGCGATTCGGCTTCGTTTGGTGGTATCGGACCAGCCACTAGGGGCGGCTCGTGGATGATTTTTGTGGGAGGGCTGAAAAAAATTATAATAAAATAAGTAGTGCGGACTGCAATGTTTGCAGCCCACGATATACATATCACAAAAACGTATATCAGGGTTACCCGCATCCGCTCAATACACTGACTATGCGGTGCGACTCGATCTGCACTGACTGCAGCCCCGATGAGTACGCAATCGCGCTGACTCATACAATACATACATACAGAACACCTATCGAGGTACCTAGTACCTGCGATTCAAAAATAAATATACTACGAACGGAAAAAATATGTTTTTGTAAAATAATCGTATAGTAATGTAACAGCTATAATAATTTAAAAATGTTTTCATTTTGGTGGGAGGGCTGCAGCTCCGCAGCCCTTATGGGCGAGCCGCCACTGCCAGCCACTATTTACGATATTAAAAAATTCGGGATGAAATTAAGGGTTTTGTGAAAGATTTGAACAGCGAGATTCGTTTATGTAATTCCATTTTTTCATCGGACATCCAATAATCCGACAAATCTCTGAAATTCGACCAGCTCCGGAACCGTATGTGTCCGATTAGGGAGACTACTGTATATAAAATTTTTTTCCTAATTTCGTCACTAAGAGTTAAAATAAGTTTTAGTTTTATCGATTAAAATTTTCAAAATTTATAATTTACATTTTTTATATTATGTTGGAATTGTTTAATTATTAGCCTTTACTCACCTACAAATAAATATTTCATTTAGGAATATCGCGTAAGCGTATATGGGGGTCCACCTAGGTAAAGTTCGGACTCGGGGGGTCCACCGGCAAAATATGGTTGGGATTTTCGGCCTCCTCGGGCCGCATTTGAAGGAAAAAATATGGTCTGGGCATAAAATATACAAATTTTAACCGTAGTTATTAAGCGAAAAAGTTAATAAATAATGTACTATATACGTGACAAATAAGCAAAAATGAGGTAGCCTTTTGAGTTTTTATCGTTCGGAAAGTTTTTTGAAAATCGACAACTTTTAATCATGGAAATTAGAAATATTTTAGAAAATAGAAATAGGAAATGTAGATAGGTATTTAAATAATAAATACTTTTTCATTATTTTTTATATCTTTTTAGTAAAAAAATTTATCTTTATTAGTGGGATAGTTGGGATGTGACGACCAATTTCAAAAAATAAAAAGAATAATTACGTACAAATTACTCGATTTTTAAGGAATTTCGCATTGGACACTATAAAAGTTTAGAAAAACAATGCGGGAAAACTTTATTAATGGTCGTATGTACCGACCGAGGTGGAAGGTATTTAACCGGTACAGATTCTTTTTAACCAACGTCCAATTACTATCGAAATGGAATAAATATTTCCAACGAAGAAATCCAAACATTTTCTTAACAAAGTTATAGTTTTCGTGCCTTCCCAGCGGCCTTTCTATTCACGGTGCTTAATATATTTTAACCACGCCGCGGAAAGGACGACCAATAACTTTTTCCATATTTTTTAACCGTATTCTTAAATTTTAGGTCGGCCGGATGGTGGAATTCGGATTTACGCTCCGGTTTATAGGATATTTTGGTCGACGGATGGGGGAAATTTTCCATAGGTGGAAAATGTGGAGCGGGACGGATAACCGGGTTTAATAAATAACCGCGCCTCGTAGCTGGACCGGATAAATCTCGGTAGTTTCGGGTGGGTGCGGGCCCGCTTACCCGGTGTCTGGGGAAGAAAAGGCCAGGCCCGGTACCACTGGTATTTTTCGGGCATTTCGAAATTTAAAATGAAAATGGGACAAAATAAAAAGAACCATATTTAATATTTATTCCTTTAAACATTTATTTATTTCACACCGGCTGGCTGAGCTTTCCAATGAAAAACTGACACGTATACCGTGATAAAAAACCCCTCAACGATGAAAATCGGACCCCAGATCCCGCTCACGATTTATGTCTTCGAAGACATAACAAAACTGGACGGTGGTGGTGGTCGGATATTCGTTCCGTCGAGTAATACGGAAATTCTACCGAGAAACGATGACAGTTTTAAAAAGATTCCATTTTATCTGCCCGGCCTATATATTATAGTTCCCCCAGCTGTCCGTAGTCGGTAAAAATCGCCGTATTTAGAATTGGAATTAAGAAAAACGTGGTTTTCGAGACCGAACCACCAAAAATACGGTGTGGAAAGAAACGAATGGCCGATATCCCAGAAACTTTCTTCCGTCCACACAAAATATCGATTAGTGACGAAAAAGAAGGCCAGTATCCCGATTGGTCCGATTAAATTAAACACGTATTTTCTTTTTCGTATTAAAAATTAAGTCGAACGAAAACTATAATATATATATATATTTTACCGATAAGAACTTTACTTATACCAAATATTATACGGTTTGGTAGTATTAAATCGGGCTGTCCAATCCGCGGCCCGACATAAAATTGTAAACTTCTTTAAAACATTTGAGATTTTTATACTCTTAACGAAGTTTTTATTTAAATACCGATGTACCTTCCCTGTTTTCATTTTCTAAAATATTTCTTATTTCGGTGATTAAATCTTCTCGACCCGCTCAATGATTCTAAAAAATTTCTGAACGAAAACCAGTTAAAGATTACGACATTTTTGCTTATTGGTCACGGTGGATATTGTATATTATTTGCTAAATTTATTTTCGTTTTATGTCATTTTCTAATCGGCGAGATTATTAAGGGGCGGGGCCGGTTTCGACCACGGGCCGCACCTACACGCCTGGAGGGGGACCGGATGGGGTCGAATCCAGAACCCCGAAAAAACTTCGAAGGAGCGCGGGACCCGAGTCGTCCCGCCTGACACGCCAACGCGTTACCAGGTCCTAACAATTACGGTTGGAATTAATATATTTTACGCGCGGTCCGAGACAATTTTTTTTCTTCAAATGCGGCCCGAGGAAGCCGAAAGGTTGGACACCCCTGTATTAAGTGGTAAGCGGAAAGTATTTATAAAATTACTGCCACCAAAATCGGGGGCGTACCCATTTTTTTACGAAAAAGGGGGAGGCGGATACACCGAATTGGTAAACCACCCGTGTAAAAAAAGAAGAATCCGTACGTGTTAAATATTCGCCTCGGATTAAAGGCGGGTGGATGGTTAGATCTTCCGAAAGTAATAAGGAGGGCCGAATGGGAAGGTCCGTCGAAACGATTAGGATTAGCGGCTAATACTTTTATAAATACGGTATATATATTTTATCGATAAAGGGAGGTGGACGGTTAGATGTTATTAAAGTTACATTTTTACTAAGAAATTACTAAAGAATTAATGGCGCCGATGTATTAAAGTAGGCTTACTGTCTCTTATACAGAAAGATATAGGACTTTATTATCCGTTAATGGGGAAAAAAGAGGACAGAATAAAGGGTTAGATGTTATTAAAGTTACATTTTTACTAAGAAATTACTAAAGAATTAATTTACAGTTTCCGGCGCCGATGTATTAAAGTAGGCTTACCGTCTCTTATACAGAAAGATATAGGACTTTATTATCCGTTAATGGGGAAAAAAGAGGACAGTCCGTACCTTTATGTTTTCGATATTTTGTTTAATTTCGAATTGTCAAAAGTAATATTTATTTATGTTTGGATAAAATAGTTATTAATATAACGTTCTCCTAGATATCTTATTTTTTTAGCTGGTAGCGGTTCGTAACCATCTTACGCGTAGATTTAATCTGTTTGGAAAATGATTTTTTACTAATCAAATATTTCTTTCAAATTACATGGCGCGAATAAAATTCCCCGGACAGAATTAACGCTCGACTCGTTCGTTTCCTTCGTCCACCGGGCCCCTAGCCACCAAAAATTCCCTCGAAATTTGTGTCGTCTGGCGAAACGGGGAAGAAATGTTCGGTAATTCCCAACAACCAGCGTGGACAGAATTAACGCTCGACTCGTTCCTTTCCTTCGTCCACCGGGCCCCTAGCCACCAAAAATTCCCTCCAAATTTGTGTCGTCTGGCGAAACGGGGAAGAAATGTTCGGTAATTCCCAACAACCAGCGACATTTTTACAATTTTCGCCCACTGGTGGTGACGGTCAAATTCCGAAAATCCACAAGGTTGACGGAGGCTCGGATAAATTTCTTTGAAATACCAGAAATCTTTCGGACCATCTATATTAAACTTACATTCGGGTCTCGGCATCTTTTAAATTAAAAAAGTTCCTAAAAACAGCCATAATCGCGTCCACACCCAGCCGAGAAGTAGTCTAATTATTTCGCTTCCGTTTTCGGGTGGTTCTATCGAAGGGTAAGTCAGAACTGGTACGCGTATAGCTAGATTTTCATCGATTTCTTACGTGTAGGAAATAATTACCGAAATTATCGACAGTATAAAAACACTGTCAGCGGGAAGATGATTTCAAAAAGCCGGACATTCTACCGCATTTTTAAAAAAGTCCGGGAAAAAGAGGGTCGGCCTAATTAAAGGCCCAAAGGTAAGTTTAGCCACATCTTTTATAGGTAGATAAATCCGTCCAATTATTCCCATCGACACCAGGGAAAAGTCGTTTAAATTGACGATACAGAAGGGAGTGGTGAAATGGTCTGTTTAAAGTTAAACCGTACCACGTATTTCCAGCGATGTAATAGCCGTCACCTTATATCGCGTAGGGCCTCCCTCCGGCCCTTTTTCATCGCTACCGTATCCGCCAGCCGGGCCGCGGGAGCGGGCTGGCCCTACCCCACCGCCTTAACGGGTCCCGGACCGATTGGCCGGCCGGGCTTTTCGTCTTCCATTTCGGCGTTTCCGCCGATGGGCCGCCGAAAAATTGGCTTTTTAAGTTAGAAGCGGGGGCCGAACTAATAACTTTTTCTAAATTGCCCATAATTTTACCCAGTACAATTGTTTTTTCGGCTTAATAATCGTAACCATACGGGAATAAATTAATTCGAATATTATAAAAAAATGGTTTTACTACACCCGGGCCGTAGGAAAATAAAGTTTAGAAAATAGGCTGGAGGCGGTATATATTCGCGTATAATGCCGGCTACCGGTTAAAAGCCCAGGCGGCTTAACCGTAAGAATACCGAGTAGGGATGGTCGGGCTTCTAGTCTTTTAACGGTTAATCGGTGGGAATTAACGCCAGCCACCTTTCTACTCGGTCCATCTCCCCCACGGCCGTCGGCTCGCACTCTAACTGCAGCCACCATTCGGGCCTCCTTCTTCCCTGGACGGGCCGATTCCTTCTGGGTCCCGATTTCCGGGTGGAAGAGGACCGGCCCACCATTAAACTTCGGCTAGGCAGAAATTTTTATATTAAATGTTGGGGCCCGAGCCGGAGCGGACCTCTTCTCCGGGTTCTTTTACCGGTCGTCGATCTAAGTTCCGTTTTGTCCCGAGCTAAAGGGGCGGCCCATGTTTTTAAGCGGCTTCCACCTCCGGCGGTTTAAAATTAATGGTATGGCGGACTTTCCGTTACTAGGTCCGGTACTCGCACTCCGGACCGGAAATGCGGTTTGGGAGAGAAAACGGCCCGAGTAATTTTAGACGTATTGGCCGGGCGGATTATTTTAGCCCAGACGAAAGATGGCCGGGTAGAGAAAACTTAACGCTACTTACTCCGTTTCGGATTACAGTCGGAGAATCCCAGTGGGTCCACCGCCACCGATATTTCTGTGTAAGCCAACCACCCAGTTCTCGGCGTAATTGTCTTAAATTCGTATTTGTCGCGTTGACCCGGTTATCCTATCTACTGGAGCCGGTCGGGGGAAAATTTGCGCGAACAACCAATATTTCTCGCGCTCTTCCGACTTTTTCGTCCAGCCGGGTACGGTACCCGTCCATACGCTACCAGTTCGACCCGTCCCGGTCCCAACCAGCTATTTACCATAAATTAGTAGAACCCGGAACTACCAGCTACGGGTGTGGACTATTCGTTCGGAGAGAATATTCGTCATCCGGCCAGAATTTCCTTCTCTTTGGAAAATTGTTATTTCTTTCCTTCCCCTAGCTAATCGTGTTTTGGGGCCGATATTTATCGGGCAATTTTATCCCGTTAGAACTATTTTCCCAGAGAATATCTTTCATTTCGAATATGGGCTCCTACGCCCACTCGGCCTTCCGTATTACAGTTCTCGGAAATTAGCCTTCGCTCTATCCACTAATAATTAACTGTACTTAAACCGTCATCCATAACGCCAGACTTGGTCCATTTCGAATATGGGCTCCGACGCCCACTCGGCCTTCCGTATTATAGTTCTCGGAAATCAGCCTTCGCTCTATCCACTAATAATTAACTGTACTTAAACCGTCATCCATAACGCCAGACATTTCTATTAGCTTGGTCGAAATCTATTTCTATTTCTCCGAGTCGTTCTAGATCCTCCACCTATTTTAAATTATCTTCTGTCTCGACTATATTCCCACCGTCTCCGATGGCCACCACGCTCTATCGGACGCTCGCTTATTGGTCGATAGTTACGTTCCGGGTTACGCTCCACGCGTCAAAGATGGAGGCCGCCGCCTGGCCGTGTGGTCGCGGGTGATTTCCGCGCCGATGAAAATTCGACGTAATATTTGAAAAAAAACGAATAATTTTCATCGGTGTAATTTCAAATATTATTATTATTATTACGTAATGTTCTGTTAAATGTATAGTAGTCGGGCGCCGACCCATACCGCGGGTCGACCATCGAATGAAGTTTTCTATACGTATTATTTCTTCGTTATTCGTCCGTATTAATATAATTATTATTTAAGAATTAAATATACGAAATTTACGCTCGAGATACCTAGTACGTTACCGTTACGCCGATACGTATAGAATAGGTTCGATTTACCGCGTAAATTTCCCTTTAAAATAAAAGATCCGATGAAACGGTACCGAGTAAGGACGCGCGCCATCCACGCCCAATAATATTTTATATTAATTACGTATTAAATGTTTTAGCTAAGCGTATTACTCGATAAAATTTACGGAAATAACGCGGCTAGGACCGTACGGCCCCTTACTTTAACGATTAACGCCATCTACCCATACTTGGTAGAATAAACAAAAAATTGGGCCCTTAGGTCTTTATTAAAAAGGGCCGGATAAAAAACGAGTGAGGTAGGGAGGTGGCGCGCCGATGCGATCCTAAATATCTCTTTTAGGTTTTAAATGAAAAAGTAGGCTGCGCGGTCTTTATTTTATGTTATATAGACGATTGTAATAAATCGATGGCGCTCGTATTAATACAAATCGATATCTTCTTTAATTAATTTAGAAATGACCTCGTTTCGAATAAAATTTGAAAGATTGCGTGAAAAATTTATTATTTCCCAATTAGCTATTGGATTAAGTTAGTCCGACCGGGGATATACACCGCGGTGGGTCGAAAAGTGGGCTGGGAAGATTTCGGTCCTTTCCTGGACAATCGGCCTCGGTTCTTCGGATGGCCCGCCACTTTTTCATCGAGTTTCGGATATTTTACCTCGGTCGGGTAAAAGTTTCCTCGGAGAAGCGCCGGTTCGGATTTACAATAGTCTCATCCGCCGTTTATCGCCTATAAAATGGCGGTTAACACCGGTCGATGGAAGTGGAAAAACATTTTCGTAACCGATAAAGATAGCTTTAAGTTTTTCTCGCTTACGCAAATATTTTTGATTTTCATCGGCTTTTGCTGGCCCCATAGTTTTCTCCCGATTTTCTTCACGTAGTTTTCTCACCACTACTTTTTAGTACGACCGGATGAACCGCATCTCCACTCGTTTCATCGAAACTTCGATAAAAGTAAAATTAACCGCTAAGAGTTAGCGGAGTGCTCTTAGCAGTTTTATATGTGGTTTAACCCCGCTTTCCTCTCCGATGGGGACTAAAAGGCTGGACATTCCGCCGCCGCCTATACCCCCGATCGGGTTGGGTGGATGGGGTTCGACCGGCCGGATCCAAAATACCGGAGGAGGTCGAACCCGAATCCCCAGGGTAGAAGCTCCGCGCCTTTCCCATTTCACCATCCGATCGACCGTTTAATTCGGTCATTTTTTATAAAATGGTGCGTTAAACGCTCCCGGTCTCATTCGTTAACGGTGTGATTGATCACCAAATAAAATATTATTTACGTACTTTCCTTTCTTACTAAACTAACACGTAATAGTAAAATTCCCGGCGGCGAACTGTACCTGGTGGCTTCCACCGCCAAATTAGCTAGACGGGAATTCGAATCGTCCTATTTGTCCATCGTCCGGCTTTATTATGGCCCGAGGCTTAGTATCGGATTAAGCCCAGTCCAACGAAAATGGCCAGTCGGTCGCGCGTCTGACCGTGGCCGTAGTGTCGATCGGTGGTAAGATACGGGACCCAGCTTCCAGCTACGCTAAGGCCCTTGGTACACGGAGCGTATGGTCATAGACGCGTATAAGATTCGACTGACAGCTGACGATAGGCGTACGCCCGCGCATCTACGCACGGAACTTACTACCATCGTACAGAATTCGTTCGGTCGAGATGACCTCCGGCCATGATGACGATATATTTTATTTTTGTCATGGCCGAAAAAGAAGGAAAGTAAGACCGTTTTGGGTTCATCCTGATATCGAAAGAAATGTAAAATAATATAGGCTATTGTTTACGGCTGCCGGGGAATTGTCGAGTGAAGCAAAATTTTAAACCGAGACTGTCCAACCCTCGGCCCGGCGCTGTAATGAATGCGGCTCGACATAAAATCGTAAACTTCTTTAAAACATTTTTCTATTTAATGAAGTTAATCAAATTTTTATTATTTAAATACCTATCTGCATTTCGTAGACACCCGTTTTAAACATTTTATACAATGGTATTTTATATTATATATCGGATGCCCACCTTCCAATTAAAATCTTTCCAGGTTACGCGATTTTTAGGAATAGGGTTAAAAGCGAGTATGGCTTTTCCGTGGACGTGGAATTATTGTATTTATTACAATTTTAATTAAAATATACAGCGGTACCTCAGTTAACGATGGCCTCGGATAACGACGTACTCGGTTTACGACGAGTGGCCACAGGAAAACCTGTCTCGGTTAACGACGCGGGCTTTGGTTAACGACTCATTAGTGAACTTCCGACAAAATATAGCTCTATAACAGCTGGTCAACGCATCGCGTGATTCGTTAGCTCAGTTGTTAATTGTTATTTTTTTATCACAATCAGTTCAAATCCGCCGACATCATTATTAAAATTAATAAAATTATAACCATAAAAAATATATTTAAGTAAATAATAATTAACATATAGTAATGAAAACAATTATTAACCTAGATTAAAAATAGACGTGCAACAGTTCACTAGTTTTTAGTTTCTTAAAAATGATTTCTAGACGAATAAAAATGCGCGATAGTTCACTAATTTTTAGTTTCTTAAAGATGAATTCTAGACGATTATTATTTTAAATTCTGCCAACAAAATCTAATTCAATTGTTTATTTGTGTTATATATTACTCGACACCCGCGAGTGGTGTGACATCGCAGCTTCGGATTCTATTAGAAGAAAATACATCTGTCCGAGATCCTACAGTTCGTATAGACAATAAATCGGCGAGTGCGTGTTACTGTTCGTTGGTCATCAAAAGACAAAATCAAATCTCATCTGTATAATAATCGTTGAATCTATAAGCCGCTAATCGGTGTTTACGGGTTCGTTTATCAAAAAACTCCGAAGTGTGCCCAATTGTCCTTCTGATGAGATTGATAATTAAAAACTGTTTTCGTGAACAATTCATTTTATTAATGTTAAAATTTTATAGCAAATTTAATAAACAAATAATATTTTCCATATTTTTAGGACATTTTAAATGAGTCTAATTAAAAACTGTTTTCATGAATAATTCATTTTATTAATGTTAATTTTTTTTGCAAATATAATAAATAAGTGATATTTTCCATATTTTCAGGACATTTTAAATGAGTTTTATCTTCATTTTTAATATTTACTATGGAAGAAGCCGGAACGAATTAATCAATTTTCAATTAAATCCTATGAGGAATCGCGGGAAGGAGCCTGGAACGAATTAATCAATTTTCAATTAAATCCTATGGGGAATCGTGCTTTGGATAACAGCGGTAATACTGGAACGGATTACCGTCGTTAACCGAGGTACCACTGTATTAATATTCGCATAGATACGTGTCCAGTTCGTTAAATGAGCTATATCATTCCGTGTTTTTCTATTATATCTTTCCGAAAATATTCCGATAAGTAATAAATATACAAACGCGGAAACATTTGTATCGTTTGTACGAATTTAATGTAGTACTTTCAATCAGTTTTTATATACCGAGTAGGTAAATCGTACCGAGTACATAAACCGGCCTAGTTGGGTACGACCGGCCAGGTGATGCTCGGGAAGTATGACGCGCCGCTTGGTGTATAGACACGCGTTTGAAAACACGTGGCGCTGGGAGCGAACGATTCCGCGTCTAAGGCGCGGTTTCCACTATACGATTTCGTCCAGCAAAACGGATCCGTATAGCCGGTATCCTAGCAACGGCCCGTTTACGGACAGCAAAATCACGGAACGGATCGACTAGACCTCTATCCTACTTTCTGCTGGATACGGATCCTTACGGATTGACGTCACCGATTCGACAGCCAATAAGAAACTACTCTGTTGTAAACGAACTTTGAAAAACATGGTGGTAAACGACGAAATACTTATAAATTTGGTTGATGAAAACGTTTGTCTTTACCACAAATCCCGAAAAGAATATCACGACAAAATATTAAAAAATAATACTTGGGATAGAATAACGGACTAACTTACACAAGATGGTAAGTTCGTGAACAGAATACAGTACAGCTAATCGAATTGGTCTGGTGCACGTGTTCACTCTCGCTTTGTAAAATATTTAGTTTTAGAATAACAAAGCGTGTATTATCCACCACTACTCATCACTATATGATTGTATCTTCCTTCCAAAAGTGTTAAATTAAACATATTTATCAAAATCATAGATTTGGTCGAAATAGATAAAACAACCGCTTTCTCCATCTCGAAGTAAACTTTTTCTATCGACGTCTTTGATTGGTTTATTTTTACAACATTCGTTATTGGCTACTTCGACACGACATTTTAAAAGTTACGGATCCGTTATACGGCCTATGTGAGCGCGTAAACGTTTCGCTGTCCGAAATCGGAAGCTACTGGAGGCGTAGTGCTGGACGAAATCGTACAGTGGAAACCGCGCCTAAGGGTACGGGCAGACATAGTACGACGAGACACGACGCAGCGAGGCGCTGCGAGACCGACCAATGTATGTCAATGGGAATGGACACAGTGATGCAGACGAGACGCGGCGAGACTATACGAGACTTCTCGAGACCTACAGGTCTTCAAACTCGCTCGAAGACTTCGCGAGACCAACATGGATTTCGAGCGATTAATAAACGAAATATTTTAAGGAGATCACTTTGGGACCAGAGAAGTAAAATTTATTGTAATAGTGCAGTAATAATTAAAAGTATTTTTTTTATTCTGAAATATTCGACGATTTTGTTTTCATCTTCAATCAGTCGTGGATATAAATGGTGAAATTCGCCTTTTTTTATTCTTTCTTCATTTATATTGTGTACCCAGATTCTTTTCTTTTTCTCTTTCTTTAAAAGAAACCACTTCAAAGCTATATTGTCACCTAATATCAATTTGCGTATTTTGTCAGACGGCATAATGAACGTTTCGTCGAAACGACAGACTGACACGTGTGTGGCCACGTGGTCGCTGAAAGTCTCGTATTGTCTCGCAGCGCCTCGCTGCGTCGTGTCTCGTCGTACTATATCTGCCCGTACCCTAAGACCCGTCTACGAGGATACGCTCCGTGTACAAAGGATCTTAACCCCGCGGGCGGAAAGAAGTTAACTCTTCGACTGGATACTGACGTCACAGCCAAGTTTCGACTACCGCCATTTTCAAAGATGACGGTTTACGGTTTGATTACGAATTTTTCCATCCATAAATGAATTGGAAATCATGGGTAAAACATCTAATAAAAGAATGGTAAATCGCGTAGACGGAAATTTATCGGCTGGTGAACGTCTGGAAATTACATTTAGATGACTTTAGATAGAACAAAGTAATTTAGCTGTATATAACATATTTTATATATTAGCAGCCGTGGTATTATCATTCGAGTTAATACACTAACGAATTAAGCTTTATAGAGATCTAAATTCTGACATTCCACCTTCGGGCTGAAAAAGTTTTGCCGATTATGGCACCAGCCGCCTCTACCAAACCCGAGCGACTGGTTATTCTCGATGAACCAATACCGAAATTATTCCGACGACCGTATTCCCGGTCGATTCGATAGGAGTTTACTTCTATCCCGGTTAACTCGGCTAGTCAGACTTGTGTCGAACATCGATGTTTACGTACTAGAATTAACTTTCGTTAAATAATATTACGTAATAGTTTTATAAACAGAATTTTTTATAATTAGTGATGATATTACTTAAATGTTTAGTTTCGCATCAGGGAAATCTATCGATGTATAAAATATACCGGATAGACCGACTTCGTGTTATAAAAACGATGATTATTCGGTAAAGCTGGTCAAATATTAACAGATAGAAGCGCTCGGAGTCGAACAGTTATGTTATAAAAACGACGATTATTCGGTAAAGCTGGTCAAATATTAACAGATAGAAGCGCTCGGAGTCGAACAGTTACGAAAAATAATACTTTCGCTGTCACTAAACAAAAATATTGGCTGGAAATGTAACTTAAAATAATTACAGTTCGGTTCAAAAATTTAATTATAAAAATAATTGCGATATAAATAAAATAATTTTTGATATAAGTATCACTCGATTGTGTAAAATAAGTATTTTGATTAATATTAATCGTAATGTATAGAATATAATAATAAATAATTTGTGTTTAGCGTCGATGGTTTTCCTATCGATGTTCGACACTAGTGTAACGTAGTATAAGGGAATGGGCCACAGCTGTCGGGGTTCCATTCTACTCCATCCAGCATTATTATCAGTTAATCGACTGATATTATTTCGGGAGCTAATTATTATTGGTCCGCCGATCGACTCGGATATTCGATGGAGGCATTCCGGTCAGAGGAAGAGCGGATTAACAGCGCGGTTACCCACTTTCCCCGGACACGAGCGCCATAAAGTCATTCCTAGTAGTTAGTTACCTACATAGACAGTAGAAAAGAGAAACCCGCCCGGGTATCCAGATAGGCCTACTCTATAGCGGGGGTGGGCAATTATTTTCAGCCGAGGGTCGGATAAAGTCTTCGGGATGAAGCGGGACGTATAAAAATTGAAAAGTACTTAAGGGCGAATTTAAATTTACAGCGCCCTAATTATGTAATTATTATTATGTAATTTCATTGCATAATAATTACTCTATTAATAATTAATAAAAACTACTTTGACATAAAATAACTATTCATGTTCGAGCGAGATTGATTTTTGCACAAACACATTCCTCTCATCATCACCGGGAATGGTTGCGCAAGAATAATGGTTGCACTAATTTATCTGCAAACGTTCTTGTCAATCTCGCTATCGTATGTAGTAACTTTTGTCATGCTTACGCGAAGAACATATTCGTGTATCAATATTATTTTTAAAAGTATACTTTTTCTTGTCGTATTTTCTTAGTTTTTGTTTGTATGCTAAGAGTTGAAAAGCGTTCGTAGAAACTATTTTTTTCATTAGAAACATCAGAAAGTAATTCTTCCTACGAATTAATAAATTCAGATAATTTTCTTTAAAAACTATTTCTATAAGTATTTTATCAAACTGATTGATGGCTATTACAACAGAATGTTACAAAATATTAGGTACCTACGTAATTAATTTTGTAAAAACAAATTTACAACTTAATCTGAATGGTGAAATTTACTATGTTCGTGGTTAATTATATCATCAAAATTTGGAGTAATTTCGCTAGTGTACGCGTACTAGTGTTCTAGTATGCGCGTACACTAGCGAGATCCATTATTTTACATTACAGAGTATCCATTATTTTATTTTTTCTTTTCTAGTAGAATTTTACAAATGTGGGTCCTGAAACTGTAATGTGTTCCAGTTTATGCTGCGGGCCGCATAACATGCCTTCGGGGGCTGGATCCGGCCCGCGGGCCGTCTTTTGCCCACTCCTGTTGTATAGCTCGGATTCCACCTTATCAGAAACAGAAAGTGGACAACAAAAGCGGAAAAGTCTGCCGCGTCTTCTCTATGTTGTTCCCACTACGGCAGAAATTCGGGGCAGTTTCGTATATTACAGTGGCTTCTGGCGGTTGCTTAAAGTGGTACGCGTATGGCTTATACAATTTATTATATAAACGGGGATGTTTTCTAACATCGACGAAAAACATTTCCAAATTTTCGTTGCGCTTCGACTTATCCGTTGTTTTCGCCATTTTGATTTTTAACATTTCGGTCGATGACATCGAGCCATCGAGTAACATCGCTTTAAATCAGACAGGTGATTGGCTAAAAGTATAACAGCCTACTGATTGGAAAGGGGTGTAAAATATGCAAAAAAAATATAACAGCCAGAGCTGCGGAAAGATTGAAATTTTGTCCGCTCTACTTTTCTGCAGTACGTTCTGTGGAATCTAAACTTATGATCAGTATCCAACCCATTCACTTACGGTCAGACTTTTCGAGTCCTTAATTAAATTATTAACCTCTTCCGCCACAAAAAATACCACCGACCGAACCATCCCGATAAACCGAAACCCACACCCGCCATCCCAGCCGCGGAGAATTTCGGTGGACATCCGATTCATCCGCACCTCGACTGTCCGGCCCATCTCCGGACAGTCCCGGTGCGGATGCCAACCGTAGATAATGGGGACGGAGTAGCCTTCCGCCTAGTAACTCGATTAGGAAAGCGCGGTAAATCCGTCAAAAGACGAAAAGCGTCGGCTCTCTAGCTCATAATTAAGTGTCGACCGACTGTCGTTTAAAAAAAAAGGTATTAGAGAGTTTCACGACTCGCTTCCCACCCATAACTAAACGAGAAAATCGTATCGCTTCGGAAAGTTATGGGAAGTCACTCGGGCTACTCCGGATTAGATCGAACCTCTCTTAGTTCGAAATCTTTTTCCCGGATTTTGGTAATCCCGGAATTCCGGGAAAAAAATGTTATTTTCCCGGGATCCCGGGATTTCCCGAGATTTCTGAAGATGCAATTAAAACTGAATATTTCGTAGCGTTTTATTTATTCGGATATATATATATATACAATGGTACCTTGGTTAAGGATGGCGTCGGTTAACGACGAGTGGCTGTAAGAAAAAAGTGTCTCGGTTAACGAAGCAGGCTTTGGTTAACGACTCCCGATTATGTGAACTTCGACAAAATAGAGCTCTGTAAAACAGCTCGTCATGCGTGATTCGTTAGCTCAGTTGTTAACCGTTATTTTTTTTATCACCATCGATTCAAATCCGACAATATAATTATTAAAATTAATAAAATTACAACCATATAAAAATATATTTAACTAAATAATAATTAAAAATAATAACTAAAAATAGACGCGCAACAGTTCACTAGTTTTTAGTTTCTTAAAGATGAATTCTAGACGATATTAATGAAACTATAAGCAATCCCAGAATTATGTAGATGGAACATTCTGCAAATCCCTATATAAATTAAATCATATGTATTTTGAAGCATGCCTTATACAGTACTATTCTATCACAACAATGTAACACTAAAAATAGTTATACATGTTGACATTCAAAAATCCGGCAACTGAAAATCTGGATTATTCAATATTCCGGCATGAATTTCGGGAGCGTATTTTCAAATTTCCCCGCACTGTTGCACCTGTTTTCTGGAGCTGCTGTTGATGTTTTGATGTACACCATTTTCAGTTGTTTGGTGTTACTTGCCATGCTAACATGTAGCTCTGCTCATTCCTTCTTTTTTTTAATATTTATTTGCTGTTGTTTAGCCCAATTATGGATTCAACAAAGAAGAAATGGGGCATAAAACGTAAACATCATGCGTTATTGATTGCAGAGAAAGTGGAAATACTAAAAAAACTTAGTAACGATGTGTCCGTACGAACCATTTGTGAAACATACCACTGTAAATGTGGTAATTTTCTATTAAATATATACAGCATATATAAACCTTCAATTATCCGGCATATTCAAAAATCCGCCACTCCTCAGCTCCCGAGGTTGCCGGATTTTTGAATGTCTACCTGTATTAAAAAATATGCACATAAGTCACATAAAATCTGAATCTTACAAGATGGTAAAGCAGCTGCTTACCATCTTGGAGGATCCAGATTCAATTCCAATTCCACAATTCCAGTTTTATTGGAGTGATCTGGGTTTGGGCCCAGCATGTTAGTTGAAAACAATCCTACAAAAATACAGACCTATGTATATCGGAATTATGTAAATTGAGGATTGCTTGTAATGGATTAATTAATCCTGAGAAATAATAGAAATTTAAAATATATATAATTTTAAAAATAAGAGTCATCATTTAAAAAATAACAAAAAATAAGATTATTATTTCATAGTAAAAATTATTATTTGCAAGCAAAATATGCAAATAATATAAAATATTTATAATTTGATCACAAGCCATTTATTATATTATTAGGTCATGTTAAATTGACTGATTTTGGATTATGCAAGGAATCTATACAAGAAGGAACTATGACACATACTTTCTGTGGTACAATTGAATATATGTAAGTATACAGATTAAACATTTTCATTATGATAATCATTTATTTATTTTTAAACAAATTTTTATCCCAATTACAATAAAAATGTAAATTTTAAATTTCATGGAAAATTAAAATATTTAAAAAATTATTGCAATATCATAATTTAAATATTTTTAAATAATAATAATAATAATTTAATTAGGGCTCCAGAAATTCTTATGAGAAGTGGTCATGGAAAAGCAGTTGATTGGTGGAGCCTAGGAGCACTCATGTATGATATGCTAACAGGAGCAGTGAGTATTTAGCATTACTATTAAAAATTAATATTCATAAACTAATAAAAATAAATAAAACTTACACTAAGTCTTCTCATGAAATAAATAAACTGCAGGTTATAATAAACAAATATAAATTAATCCACTTCATTAATTCCTTGAGTGTCTTTGCTGTGTATACATGTCATGATGTCATGAACTATTTATGCCTGTATGCTTGTGACATGGTCAAAAGAAAGTGATAAAAAAAACCATAAAAAGGGTTAAAAAATTTAATCCTGATTTTATTATTCCAGCTATTGCAAATCTTTTTTTTTTTTTGAAGTTTATTACATGAAAATATCCACTTTTTGATGGTGATTCCTAAATTTTTTTTTTCAGTTGCATTGCTTATAATTGAACCACTTGATAAAATTTTGATTTTTTTTTTTTTAATCCCATCTTGATCTTTTTTAGTTTAATATATCAAATTAATTTTGATTTTGGGATGAGCTAAATGATTTTTTTAAAATTTTAAATAAAAATTGAATTTTTCACATAATGAGAGTCCGTAATTTTTAGATGTAAGATATAAATTTAATAAAATTAATATTTTAAAATTTTCATAATGTAAAAATTTTACTTTTTAGCCTCCATTTACTGCAGAAAATAGAAAGAAGACAATTGAAAAGGTAAGTTGAATTAGAATGTTTTCAAATTATGAAATTTATATTTTTTTAATTTTGCAATAATTTAACTATTATATTGCATACAAAACAAAATATTGCATTCAGAGTAAATTTAACCATCAATTCTAAAACAAATGAAGTGGAAAGATATTCCAATAAATTTTGTAAATAAATATGCTTCACGTAGCATCCTTCCGGAAATTGTCCATTTATATATATGTCCGAGATCACAAGGTAAAAAATACTGTTTGGCTGACTGAACATAACGAACATAAACTGCCATAGTGAGCATATTCAGTTGTGAAGCTGATATAAATGAACAGATTGCACTACCATCTATAAAATGGCAGTATACATAAATAACTTTTCACATGTCAAATTTACATCACAGTAAATATAGGTACAGTATACTTACTGTACAATACCCTTCATTGTGAAGTTATTTAATATAATTACATAATTATTAGTGTGAGTTACTATATAAAATAGTTTAATTATAATGGTTTGAATAATTTGAAAAATAAAACTTTAGCACTTCAATACTATAAATACAAAGTAAAGTATTACTTCAACTTCATCCAAACTCGTCATTAGTTAACTGCATTTTGATATTTGCAAACTATATTTCTTTATAATAAGTATAGATTGCATACCATATTTTCTGATTAGATCCAGACTTCTTAACTGATTACTGTCCAGTATTATTTTGTTTATTCTTTATTAGTGTTAAGTGTATTATGATTATTACTGCACACAGGACCAGATTTACCTATAGGCCGACTAGGCCGCGTCCTAAGGCCCCGCGATTCTAGAGTCCCAAAACTATCAGTCAGTATTCAACTTTTATAAACTTTTAAATAAGATAAAAATGGGTTTTTATTAAAATGCTAGATAGAAAGTAAAATTTTAAAGTTCCTTATAAGTTATAAGGAGCCTTAAAATTAGACATAACTGATTTGAATTTTTAGGGGCCCCAAAGCCTTGCTCGTTCTAGGGCCCCCAAAAATGCTAATCCGGCTTTGACTGCACAGTACTATATTAGTTAGTTGTAATACATACTGTATAGTATTTTGCTATTTAGACAGTATAGTGTATTATAGTACATAATATAGGTTTGTTTGCACAATATGAAATTTATATAATGTCTTATTAGATGGAATGTATCCAGGATGCCAGGCAGTGCATACTCACATATTTATTTAAATAATTGCAAAAATTAATTACATTACTTTTGAAATTATTGTAAGCATCTATATTATAATTTTTTTGAATTATTTTTTCATAAAATTTATTTTATATAGATTCTTAAGTGTAAACTTAATCTACCACCCTACTTAACTCCAGATGCAAGAGATCTGATTAGAAAGGTAAAATAAGATTTGTAATATATTTAAGTGATTTTTAATTTTTTGTTAATAAATAAATAAATTTTATATAGTTGCTCAAAAGACAAGTTAACCAAAGGTTAGGTAGTGGTCCAGAAAATGGCCAAGCAATCAAATGTCATCCATTTTTCAAGCATGTCAATTGGGATGATGTTCTTGCCAGGCGTGTAGAACCTCCTATCAAACCCCAATTGGTAAAAGAAATGTTGTTAAAATTAAATATACAAATGTCAACAATTTAATTGCTTTATTTTGTTGTTTAGTCTGGTGAAGATGATGTGTCCCAATTTGATACAAAATTTACTAAACAACCAGCTGTTGATAGTCCTGATGATTCCCATTTGAGTGAGAGTGCCAATCAAGTGTTCCTAGTAAGTTGAACTTGATGACTTTAATGAATTTGTGTTTTTAGTGACATGGTGAAATTTTTCATTAATTTTTTTTTATTTATGAATTTTTTCTCTTCTTATTAGTTCCATATTCTGCATGATTTATTTTTCTGCCAACATGCCTTTACCTGAAAGGTAGAGTTTACTGTTCTTGCTCCAATGGAGATATTCTGAGTTTGTTTTCCCTTCTGGCCTTAGTCAGTGAGGCAGATACTTTCTCAATATCTGTTCTTGCAAGTCTGGAGTCATTAAAATAAAAACACTGGGTGTTGGAGTCAACTAAGACTACTACTTTTAGCCTATCCTAGATTTAAATTGAATTTAAATTAACTAATTCTTAGGGATCCTTAGTAAATCAGGTGATTTAGGGACTTTAATGTAGAATTAGATTTAGTTAGTTGTAATTATTCTCTTTATTTTAGTTTTCTTGCAAATGTAATAAGTTTTCATACTGGTACATTGATCTTTTATTTAGAATAAGCTTTTTTTACTAACATAGGATAACATAGAGTATAATTTAGGGATATTTACCTGTTAGGTTAGCTTTGTTAGAGTTAGAATAATTTAATCTAGCATTAAGATTCACGATGATAACTGAATATAACTGGCTTTTAATCTGTATTCTATTTTTAACATTAGTTTAATATAGGGTTTAACTTAGATTTAAAATTCTAACACACTGTCACTTTTTTAATGTTGCCTCACTACAACACAGTAATAGACTACAAAACAGGTAGTTTTAAATATAAAACATGATCTGTTTTATAAGATGAAGTTGTGTTACATAAGAAATGATAAATCAGGCAATTCTCTTAATGATAATTCATTTCTCCCATTTTTATCCTTCATTCTTAAACCTCTCTGCTGTACTTCACTCTTTTGTTCCTCTGACATCTTTTCTAAAAGCTAAACAATTGAATAGATCTTATTCATATTCTAAATTCTGTTGATATTCTTTAATATACAGGTAGGCCTCGATTAGTTCGAATAATTGGTTCTACGAATTTCTCGCACTATTCAAAGTATTAACTACATGTAAAATACGGTAATTGGTTCTTGCTTTGAGAGATTCTGGCCATTAGCTAACCTCACGATGAATAACCACAATACTAACTTAACACTAACTGTTTAAGAAATATTTTCTTATTTTATATCATTATTCATTATCTAAATTAATAACTTACCAGCTTTTGCTTGAATGTTCGCTTTACTATACGGTATGCGCTTTTGGTTGCAGTCTTCAATCCATACAGCTAAAAGATGCTCCATTTCTATCACAAAACTTCTATTTCTTGTACAGAGCTATTAGTAAAACTGGTTTATGCTTACAACTTGCATTAATCAAATATTTGCTCGCACTAACTGAAAAACGGTATCAATTTAAAGTCGCACTAATCGAAATCGCATTATTGGAACTCGCACTAATCGAGGCCTGCATTAATTGAATATTTGCTCGCACTAACTGAAAAATGGTATCAATTTTATAAGTCGCGCATTAATCAAATATTTGCTCGCACTAACTGAAAAATGGTATCAATTTTATAAGTCGCGAATATTTGCTCACACTAACTGAAAAACAGTATCATTTTTGTAAGTCGCACTAATCAAATAAAACTCACACTAATCGAGGCCTACCTATAGTTGCTTGACAAATTTAATAAATATGTGTATTATTCAAACTCGCACTAATCAAGGCCTACCTGTATATCAGATTTTAAACTCGCACTAATCAAGGCCTACCTGTATTATCCTATATTATCTTAATTAATGCTAATATTGCTTTTATTATGATTATAGGATTATATAATAAGTTTTAGGCAGTTTTGTTGCAGTTTTGCAATATTAATGTTCATTATAAACAATTTAACATTAATCGCGATTATTCTCGAGGCGGTGGCCTTATGATACTAATTTTCAAATTTATGTCAAAACACTAACATATACAATAATTGTATCCTTTCATATATAAACCAGCTATATTCTTTACTTTGCTCTGGCCTGCATATGCTTTACTGGCACAGTATATATAATACCACATGCAGTACAGTAAAGTAGGCTTGGTCGCAATTTCCTGGGAAAGACTGCCTACCATAAAATAATAAAAGTGCCAAGCCCCTTTAAATAATCTGTTTATATTGGGCGTGTTCAAAAAATCTAACGCGTTAAACTTTTCTCACGTTGCGTTAGCCTTATTATAGTATATACTTTTTGACCGGTCCGTTAGAGAGACAACATGGCCGTCTGTAAGGAAGTTTTAATAGGAGCTTTCAAATGTTTGGAAGATGCATTTTTTTTCTGATAATTTCGATGAAGAAATAGAGCACTGCATAATTCTAAATAATTAACTAACTAGCCGTAATTTTATTTAATAAATTTTCCGTTTGAGTATAAAACACTTGAATTCTGAAATGATTAATAATAAATTATCATCTAAATAAATAATTTTATCGAAAAATTTCTTTAAAAATAACTTACCATTATTTACAGTACATTGTATCACATGAGACATTATCCATTTTTCGTCTCCTTGTATACCACAATTTACACACATGTGTTATACTGGGGGCCGCCATGTTTTTCACGAAGTAAACTTGCTCTTTCTTTCGTTAGCTTTGTTAGACTTTCGTGCGATACATCAAAGCTATGGAGCATGCACAGTGCATAATAAAATTACTTTTTGACCGCTTCGTTAAAAACGAGTTTAACGCGTTAGACTTTTTGAACATGCCCATTGAAATTTTCTTGTTTTTGCATAAAGATCAGTGAATATAAAATAATGAATCATTAAGAAACATTATTGTTTATTTTTAATGGAATTAACCAATAGTTTTACATTATCAAGAATATTATTTTAATTTTGAAAATTTTATAGCTTATAATATAAAAATTCACTTTTCACTTAAAATTTCAAAAATAAAATTATCTAATCCCAACTTGAATAAGATTAATATATTAAAATACAGAATCGATAAGATTGGATGAAAAATAATTTAAATTCTACTAATAGGATCCATTCAAAATATCTTCCATAAAAACATAATTAAAAAATATTTTGGCAATGAAAAAATTTAGGAACCATCTTTAGAAGTGCATATTTTCAGCCAATAATTACAAAAAAATGCTACTAGCTACAGTAATTAAATCAGAATTTAATTTTTTAATCTCTTTTTTTTTATTTTTATTACATATCAATGATATGTTACATGGCATTGGGCCTTAACTAAAACATCATTAAAGAAACAGAATTTTTTTTATTATTATTAATATCACATCTTTAGTTATGCATTTACAGACATGCTTAGTTCATTCTGCATTTCTTTTAATGAATGCTTTAATATATTATCCGAGATAGAGTAATTCGTTTCTTTATTTCAATTATAGATTTAAAATATAAATAAACTATAATTTAAAATTTTTTAATTTTTTATAAATTATTTTTTGCTTCTAATTATTAAATTATGTAACTAGATAAAACAATCGTGTCTGTTTACTACTGTACAATGTTAATAAAATGCAATGTAATAGATAATTTCATTGGCTGGAATCATTTTGATGTTGCTTATACAAATTTTAAGCATCGCGGAGAAAATAAGAGTGTTTCCTAAGCAATAATAATTTCAGCATTACTTAAAAGCTAAAAATTTCTCTGCTGTCTTTGTGGAGAGATTGTAATCTGCAGAGACGATTTTTCATCTCTGTGAAAACATGGAAATCATTATAGATCCTAAGGACAGATTGCCTATATTAAATTTAGATGATTCATAGATAATCTGATGGAATCCAAAATTCTTTCTAATTTGATTTGAATATATATCTGCAAAGTGAATAAGTTTTGATAGTGTTGTCAAAAAAATTAACTGCTTTTTTAAATTAAAAATAAGATAAAGATTGATTGTTTTTAACAAAAAAATAGGGTTTTACATATGTGGCTCCATCTGTATTAGAAGAATTGCCAACTCGTCCTTTAATTCTTAGGTCAAGATCACCTCGGAAGTTTTCTCATAGTCCACGCTGGCCTTTTAGGTAATTTTTTAGATTTACTTCATAAATTTGTTTCAATATATATCATAGCTTTAACAAAAAATGAGTGAATTGATTACTGATAATAGTAACTGTAGAATAAATTACTGATAATAGCTTTAATTTATTTTAAATAGTCCTTCCAAATCTTTGAATCAATTTTCCTTTGAAGAAAATTCAAAAAATGGGACTTCATCGCCATCACAACTGGACATTTTATCAACTCCTTTTACCATCTCCAGATTGAGTGAAGAGCAAATGGATACTAGTAGTGTACATACTACTAGTAACTGTCTTCCACAAGAACAGCCTCCTTTTTTAGGATCTCATCCTCCTCGCTCACCTGCTATTCCAGCACGTAGTATACATGAACAGAAGGTAAATTTTAGATTATCGTCGTTATTTTTTCTATCAATCTAAATATAATTTATAGTTGATAAAAAAATTGTTGCATATTAATGCAACAGATATTTAAAATACTTAGCTCTTCACAAAAGAGTTATAACACATCTTTATATCTGAGTTTTTCCCAACCTTTTCTCTATAATTAAAAAAATTTTCCAATATGCAAAAAACATTTATTTTTACAAATTTGAAGAAGATAGAAGAATGTTATGAGAAGATACACGAAATGCTATCATGTATTTAACAGTAAAAAACAAGTATATTTTTTAATCAAGTGGATCCTTTCTACAATTATCGCGAACACGGATAATGTTGTTAAAGGTTTGTCACTCTCAATGCAGAGAAGTATTCAAAAGAATCAACAAATAAATATTTAAAAAAAAAGATCAATGGAATAATTTTTTAAATATGTATTTTTGTTTCAGATTTAGATATGAAAATTTTAATTTCAAGTGAATTAGAAATCATGTGGAGGATAGTTGCAATAATTGTCAGGTCCATCCCACTGCAAGGGAGAAGGAAAGAAGTGAAATGGCTACAAATACAAGAAGGAGTATACTGCACATATACCAGTGGCCTTTTCTGTAATTATTACTAACATCACATGATCAATAAGTTTTTATAGTGATTATTATTAATTCTCATTTGTTTATTCTTTCCTTGGGCTGTTTTTATCTTTTTATTAATATTTTTTCGTTAGCTTTATTCTCTATATAGATTTGATAAAATTAAAAGTGCGATCTTTTTTTATGTACATATATATATATTGAATTCTGTTTGATAGAAGAAATATATTTTTGGAAACTGCAATATTTTTCTTCCATATTTTATTACTTCTACTAATAGAAAGATTCATTTGTTTATATTAAATTCATGTGTGTTATTAATCATATGTACAGTTGTAAAAAAGTTTACGGAAAAAATAGCATTAATACCTATCATAATATGCGAAAGCTATTATTTATATTATCGAGCACTCGCATATTAATATAATAATGATTTTATATTTTACAAAGAATGAAACAGCTGTCATTTTAAGACTTAAATCAAATCAGTCTCAGAAATCAAATCTCTTACAATTAATAATATATATATTTTGTCTCCTGTTGAAATCATTCATTGCAAGAAAATATCACAAGGATTGCCACCTTTGATATTTGTTGGTGCTAAGTTTAAATTCGATGGCAATTAATACCTTTTAGTATTATGCATTGATAAAAAAATAATAAAATATTTGTCTTTTGTAGTGTGTAGTAAACAAGTAAATGATTAAGACCAAAATATGCACTCAATATCATAAAAAGGAAAAGCTCTGTATTTGAATAATTTTTATGAAACTGAGTTGCCGATTAATATGGATAAATTATATTTCTGTATGTATGTGTGTGTGTGTGTATGTGTATATATATATATCTATGTATAATATTTTAAAGAAATATTTTATTAATATAAAATTTAGTTTAACGAGAATATTTATATTTCTTAAATGTTATATCAGATATAGGTAATAAGAAATATTTAAATTTGTTTGATTAACAGGGAAGTTTTGTTAAATTTTTGTCGATTAATAAATCTCATTTTGATGATAGATTTTGATATTTTTTTTATTAGCTATTTTTTAGAAAATGTGATAAAATAAATATATATATACATACACATTGTACATTCCATACTCTCGAAAGATATTTGGTAAATTTAAAATAGATTGTTGCCTTTTCGCATTATTACGGATTAACTTTTATGCTGTTTATTGCTTTATATAAATATATATATATATATAAATGTATTGAATTAAGGTAATTTGTAGTAATGAAGATTTTATGATATACTGTTGTTTAAAAAAACTGTGCAATATAATGCAATACAACTAATGCAAATGTATTTTGTTAATAAGGTGCTTATACATTTTGCTGGTTGTACTGATGATGATATATGTACAGTGCCTAACAAGACAATTCCACATCTTAAATGCAATGAAAGTCACTTTAAGTTTGAGTGGCAACTAAAACAATCAACAAAACAAGAAATAAGATATTCTTCTTGTTACTTTGTAATCAAATACAATTTTATAATAAATTAAAAGCCATATTAAATAAAATTTAAGGAAGAAAAATGTTGATTGAAAAATGCAGCTGAATCATTCATCGAAAAACTTAATTTTTATCTGGTTTAAATGATTAGCACAACGCAATATGAGTGCCAGACTTACGCTTGAAGACAAGCTAGTCTGATTAATCAGTAAGGACCAAACTAGTATTAATTTATAATATTTTATTCAAATGTTTACAAATTTATTGTTTTTCATAAAGGTGTGATAGGTAAGCTATAGATACTTTGTTTATTAATCAATTTATAGCCCAGAATAATTGAAAGGGTGTGATATACTCTGATCGCTGTTAAAATTTTGTTTGTAATGTACTTCCAGAGTATAATGTATATAAAAAAAAATTATATATACTCTGAAATAGCCTCTCTAAATTGTAAGAAATTTTTATTGCTTGTTTAAAAACTTATCCACTGAACTAATTAGTAAGAAGAAGAGAGGATATATTTTCCACTCAGTAACCTGTATATCAGAAAGAACAAAGTAAACAATTAAATACAGATGTTCCAAAATTTTGAAAAATCTAATAAAATTATGATTCGTTAATCTTATGTAGCAAATTTGTTTAAATCTTTTTTTTCTAAAATAGATTGAAGTTTTTTTTTTTAATATGTTATGAGGAATGGATCCAAGGCATTTAGTCTGGACACTTCATATAAGAAATATTAAGAACAGTTGTTTCTTGCTATGTAATTAATCTTGTGATTAAGAATACAAAGATAAATGATCATCTCATTTATTTTATTGAATCTATTTTATAATGATGATTACCAGGGCTGGAGAACTGGAGCTGAGTCAGAGCCATGGAGCTGGGAAGTTTTGTAGGAGCCGGAGCTGGAGCCATTAAAATTTCTGCTGGCTCCAGCTCCTATCTGTCTACCATAAATACTTGAATATAAGCCGACTCCCGACTAGAATTTGAAAATCAGTAAAAATGCGCAACCCATGTATAAGCCTACCCCGATTTCATACCATAAATACTTGAATATAAGCCGACCCCTGACTAGAATTTGAAAATCAGTAAAAATGCGCAACCCATGTATAAGCCTACCCCGATTTCAGCACTTAAAATTCAATAAAAATTTGAAATCAATAAATTACGTGATCTTTGATTTTTAGTTACCGATATATTAATGCCTGATAAATTACATGATCTTTGATTTTTAGTTACCAATATATTAATGCCATTTGCCAAAAAATATAAATATATTTTATTGAAAACTTTAAATATCATATAAAATAAATTAATAATAATACAGACAGCAATATATCAATTTAAAAAGTAAAATTTTACTTATAAATACAGATAACAATATAACAGTTTAAAAGGTAAATGATGATGTAATAGTAAGATAAGTGATGTTTCCTCCGCACTAAATTTCAACAACAACTAGAGGTATGACAAGTCTGTAGTGTTTTTTTATGTACAAAACTGGAGAGAGAGAGTTTGAATGACCCAACGGCATCATTGGTAGCGGTCATACCAAAAAAACTTTTATAGTGATGGAGCCGGAGCTAAAGCCTCAGTTTTAAAATAATGACTCTGGAGCCGGAGAGGGAGCCACAGCTGGAATATACTGTGGCTCTGGAGTTGGTGCCAGAGCCTAAACTATTTCAAGCCAGCTCCCCATCCCTGATTATTACTTGTAGAATTTGGTGAGTTTGAGTATTTTGTAATACTCTTCTCAGAAATAATTACAATAATATACTTATGTGCCATAAATATTCAAGACTCCTAGTTTTGAAAAGAAAATCTCCAGAAAGTAGTGAAATATATTGACTTGCATTTAAATCTGTATTGGAAAATTGCTTTGAATGACATAATCAGAAAATTTCTTGTATTTTGGCATATTGAAATAGATGAACAGAGCAAAACTGATTCAAAAATCTTTTTTCACAGTATGAGTGAAATATGTGAAATATATTTTATTTTATAAAATAAATTTATATAATTTTTTTTAAATACTAGTTTTAAAAATACTGTACATACTGTTTTTGTTCAAATAATGAAATGTGTACTAGTCTTTTTTCCCCCTGCTAGAAGCACTCCCTAATAATTTACTGATGATACCCATCACTGTAATTTTGAATCTAATAAATTTATTTTAATATTTCATTTATAAAAATAAATTCATTTCCATATTTCATTCATTTATAAAATATATTTCACATACATACTCTACTACTGTCCGAAGGGAAAATTTCAATGGTAATTTGTTGCTGGAATTGTCTTCGTGGAATTACTGCAGTATGTTATCAAAGTTTGGCAGTCATCGATTGTGAACTAACACTTTGATGATAAGCTGCATAGAAGCATGTTACATTTAAACCTCTAATGATTAGACGTGGCCTATTTGATTCCCATTCATTCATGGATATTGGATAACTACTGAGCCCTGAAGTATCTGTTGTAAATGTCATATAAAATATGCTGTATGCCTTGCAAGATTCGGTGCCTAAGCGAATTAACTAACCAGTGTTTTATACGAAAAGTAATTGGCCGTATGGTAAAGCTGTAGTTTACCACACTGAAGCAACCGGTCCAGTATCTGAAGGTGTGGGATCCGGATCCTCCAGGATGGCTGGCGCGTTAACCCCATTTTTCAACCTTCCAGCTAACCCATCATGGGTATTGGCCAGCTTGTGATGGAGTTCTTTTTTCTGGCCGCCGCCAGAAAAAAGTGCTATATGGGGCCTAAATACCTACATACCCAATTGGTGATTACATCGAATTTTATCAAATTTACAAGTAGCCGCCGCCAGAAAAAAGTGATATATGGGGCCTAAATACCTACATACCCAATTGGTGATTACATCGAATTTTATCAAATTATGATTAAGAAACTCCATAAGTACCGATTTCAGATCTGGTCTTCGCATCTCCAATTTTTCAAGAGAGGTCCAAGCCCGATTCGTTGAACGCCATCCTTAACCTTTGATCCTCACAAATGATGGCTTTAAAAGTTGTACTGTCAAAAATAATCCAAGTGCAATTCGGTAACTAATCCATCTATCTGAAGTTTCATTGCCAAACTTAATATTCTGTTAACGTCATTTCATATTGGCACAACGAGTTTTTAAAGGTTATTGTATACAGTATACGTTAGAAAAGAATGCGTTTTCTGTATTTTTGGGTCGGCCGGATGGCCGCGTTTATTTTGATTTAAGTATTAAATAGTAGTCGATTCTCGGTATTCGCGGATTTCTTATTCACGTTTTCGACTATTCCCGAAAATTTATTTGTAACCACAAATTCGATTTTCGCGGCACTTTCGCGCTTATTCGCGGATTATCGCTGAGCGGCGAACTAACTCCATATTTCCCATACAAATTCGTAACGTAACTACCGCGAATAGCAAGAATCGACTGTAGTGAAAAGTAAATGTTTGAACTTCCCCATAAGTACAATGCAGTCAAGGGAAGTTCAAACATTACTTTAATTACTTCATGGGAAAGTTGTGGGGCCTTCCCCATGAGTACATTATAGTCATGGGAAAGGCCCCAGAATATGTATTTAATCATTCCAAATTAGGAACTACTAAAATTCAGAAAAATAACTTTCCTTTTAACAATAGATAAAATAGTCCCCAGAAACTTAAACTTTTAATGTTACGATTTCATTTCAAGTGCTTCTAACATGAAAATTAATAACCAATATAACAATTTTACTTTTAATAAACATGTCAAATATTCCCACAACAAATTTATTGCCAACAGAGTTTGTTTTTTTACCGCTCTGCTAGAAGGATTAGGAAAACGCTCTGCTCCTGCGCAAAGGACTGAGCGAGTTTTCATCGTTACTGTTCTCTGGACTGAGCAAGTTTTCAAAAGCAAAGCAAGACTCAAGTGTCCCGTACACATCGATTGGCACGGTTTTGGGAACAAACCGGCCTTTAATAAGATAGATGACTTCAATAGGAGTATGTATTTGCATCAAATAAAAAAATTACCAAAATGGACTGAATACGTTTTGGGATCACACTCTTTAATTGTTGACATTACCAAAATGGACTGAACACGTTTTGGGATCACACTCTTTAATTGGCAGTTGGCTTACATGGCGGCGTACACTAATTAAGCTAACCTAACCTGTATTTTTGGGTTATATCGTGACCAAGTAGCTCCCGCCATGGGACATTTATCAAGCGCAAAGCTTGATAAATGTCCCATGGCGGGAACTACTTGGTCACGATACTTGGTATTAGCGAATTTAAACACTCAACACACACGTATTTAGTCAAAAAATTGTTTTTTGTCGACTGCGTCCTCAAGGCCAATTTTAAAAAATTCAAATCTGTTGGTATAAAAGCCCTGGCTTCTATGTATCCAAATACGACAAAAAAGAAACATTTTTTTCTGTCAAATTTGAGATTTTTCATTTATTTCGCACGTCCTTGTAATGAAATTTTCTTTACATAATCATAAAACTGGCAACTAACAAACTATCGATTTACCGATTTCAATTATATAGGTAATAATTATAATTTCTGAAGTAAATAAAATAATAATTAAATTCAGAAATAAATAATTTAAATGCAACGTTTATATAGACTCTGCGCACCGAATGATACTGAACCCTCAGGCCAGAGAACAGTTAACTTAATTGGCAGTCACTAAACAAGGTATATTCTTAATTCTTTGAGAAATATATCAATGCACTCTCCAATATCAATATTATCTGCCAGATAGCCGCGTTGTTGGTTGATTGGTTTTAATTATGTTGCCATACTGCACTTGAGATATATTGGATCTGGTGGCGACTATTTTTAGAACCCATAATAGGCCAACCAACACCCATAATGGGGTCAATCCGAAAGGTTGAAGGATGGAGTTCAATGGGCCGTGCCCGGTTTAGTTAAGCCGCCATATCACACTTGGGATATTCTATATCTGGCAGCGGTCATTGTTTTAGAGCCTACCAGAGGCTGACCAACACTCATTGTGAAATAAACAGGAAGATTAAAGAATGGGGTTCCATGTTGGTCCGAATTCCTCCTAAAAAACTAGATGCATAAAACCCAGAATTGAAATCGGATCCTCCAAAGTGATAAGCCATTACTTTATCACGTGGGCATTTGGCCAATGAATCCGGAATTGAATCCACGTCCTTTGTCCAAGCTGATATTTGTCAATGATTCCATCATTCATCTATCTACTGATCCTAGAGTATCATAATCTCACTTTCTTCATGAGTTGTTTATCTCCTCCTAGGAAGTCCTAAATACTGTATAAAAGTAGTGGAATGGCATAAAATGAAGTCATTGAATATTGACTTTATTTTGAGTGGTTATTCAAGAATGGTTCCTGTGGGTTCTATTGTTTTATATCTGATAAAGATGGAAAATGACATAAAACTGATTAAAAAAATATCTAAGTCATCATATCAAAAATTTAAATAAATTATTTTCTAAATTTTAATTTAAATTTTGTTGCATACAGTACTATTTTGTCATCTTCATTTTAATAGAAATGTATATATATGTATAGATTTGTAATAATCAAAATCTTTAGCGATAAAAATATATAAGATTATGATATATCATGATTATTATTGAATTAGAAATAAAATTTTCAATTTATTTTAATGGCTAAAATCTGGCGATAATTTTTCCTTTATTATTGAATAATTTGCCTTAAAATCGACTACCTCTCTCTATAGCGTGGCTGTAGATTTGAGCTTGACTTTTGGGATTTGATTAGATATCTTGGTAAGTTTCAAGCGTTAATATTTCAATTTTTTAATATGTAATTATTATTTCATATGTTATGCAGGCATATTTTTAATAGTGAATTTTAAAATAAGTTTAAAAAACAATAATATCGTTTTGCCATAAAGATAATATAAATGCTTTTTTATAAGCCTAATTTCAACGTGGCACGAAAAGGCTTAAAACATGTGCTAAAAATATTTGTTGAATTTTTATTCTGTAAATAAAGTATAAGGACTAAATTGTTATGTTAAATTTTAAATTGAAGCTAGTACATTGAAAAATAAATTTATTTTCATTTAAAATTTCGTCAAAAATAATGTAATTATTTCATTTATCTATAAAAGTTTTAGACAGTTTAAATGTATTTTTTATTAATTGTAAACAGATTTCCGAGAAAATTAAATTTTGTCAGGATGGATATACATTCAGTTTAGTAATTATGGTAATAAAATACGATTACTCTCCGTTTATTTCATGGATGCGATTTTTATTGAATCAAGCATTTAGAAATATCGATAGATTAGTATACTGAATTTGGTTCTCTTGAAATTTTAAGTCGGGCAGAAACATACAACGCGTTTTCTACTTTTTTCCTTATACGGCAGCCGAGTCGAACACGTTTCCAATCGTACACACGAGGCTGTAATCTATACCATTGGTTTTCAACCTTTTCACACTCGTGGACCGGCAAAAATATAGGAATTATGTTGCGGATCGACGAACTATCAAGACTGAATAGAAATACAAATTTATATGACATTATTTAATGCTGCGTCTGCTGTTGCTTCTTTGTTAGCTAATCAGTTATTCATGGTTGCAGTTTTGTTGCTGAGAGATGAAGTGCAGCATTTATATCCATTCGATTTCTCTGCTTGATTTTTATTATTGACATGGCAGAAAAAGTCTTCTCGCACAAATAAGAAGTCAAAAAAACAATAATTTGATCGCTTTATCACCCAATGTTGGATATTCTTTTTTAAGCAATAACCAAAATTGTTTGTAATGTCTGACAAAGTTTCCTTTTGACTTTTTAGGTGATATTACATATGCCAAAGTATCGACATACGACTTTTTCTTTGGTGGTTCTGAATTTGAAGCACTAGTACTTGGCACATTTTCAGAAGCATCACTATTTTGCTCTTGATTATTTCCTTTATTTAAAAAGCTTAGAAGGCTTTGCTGTTTGCATTTCTTTGTTTCCATTTTATAGTGTTTCAATTTTTATGAAAAAAAACAATGCTAAGCAAAAACAAATTCACGCCTACTCAATAATATAGGAATTCTGACAGTGTTGCCACCTCATGAATACTTGTAAAACCAGCGGATTTCCGTATTTCGATAGAAATTGCCGTACATCAGTTATCTGGTCCAAATATCACTTCACCTACTCAATAATATAGGAATTCTGACAGTATTGCCACCTCATGAATACTTGTAAAACCAGCAGATTTCCGTATTTCGATAGAAATTGCCGTACATCAGTTATCTGGTCCAAATATCACTTTTCTTCATTACATAGATTCAAAAGTATAATTTTTTTTGTTATTTAAATGCTTAAAAGATTGAAAAGTGTTTTACAAAAAAACGACATTGAATATAGCCACTGCTAATTTGTAATTTACTTAATTTCTCACCGACTGGCACCGGTCCACGGACTACCGGTTGAAAAACACTGATCTATACTACACGCATTAAAATTACTGTACTTTGCTGCCGACTTGACAAATGTTCTAAACTATACTCATAACACTGAGCAATTCTTCACATTTATATGTTGAGATCTGTATTTATTTAATTTGCAATATAGACTTTGGTACTGAATACATTAGTCTGGTAGTATTTTCAAATTATAATTAACAAAACTAGAAGTGTGATATTTTCCATCATATCGGTGATGGAAAAATCACACTTCTGCTTTTGATTCAGTGCATGTTTGCCACTATTGACCAGTAGCATTGAAAACCTGCTCTTTTGTTTGCACATGGCTATATCCTCCCCATTTTGGTCTCTGTTGATTTTCATCATGTGTTATTCTATGGGATCTGAATATCTTCTGTAGCTTTTTTCTGATCTGTACATGCCTATTTATCACAGAATAACACTCCACACAATTGCCCATATTTATTATTTGCTGACAATTGCTTTATGTAGCAAACAATAGGAAATGCAGTTTTCCATGGCAATTGAAGTATGGGGCCTTCAGAGCCTGTGTTGTTTTGGATTGACTTCAGCATTACTTCTTTTGATACAACAGGAGTAAAAATTCATCAGAAGTTTGATCCCCCTTTACCTTATCCCCTAATTAAACACACCTAAGTTCAAAGATGAAGGTCCTACATGAGACTGAAGTTCCGTTCTCAAATTGGGCCCCAAATTTAGTTTTTTTTAATTATTTTGCAAAACTTCTATAGATAATTGGGTATTTTAAACAATCTTAAATGTATCTTATTATTCCAAATCAAATGCAATCAATTTATATAAGCTGCAATTTACCTTTACGAAGTTATATAATTTCTTTCATTTAGACATATCCATTCCAAAGTTTGATAGAATTCCTAAATACAGATAGGCCTCAATTAGTGCGAATAATGGGTTTCACGAATTTCTTGCACTAATCAAAGAATTAACTATATGTAAAATATGGTAATTGGTTCTTGCTTTGTGAGATTCCGGCCATTAGCCAACCTCACGATGAATAACCACAATACTAACTGTTTAAGAAATATTTATTTTCATATTTTACATCGTTGTTCATCATCTAAATTAATAACTTACCAGGAATTGCGTCTCATACCATCAAACCAACAGCCAAATTGAAACCAAAATAGAGAATCAAAAGCTGAAGTTGAGCCCCACCTGGCCGCCAATTCTCGGTCAAGAATTGAGTGAATAGTCCGATTTGCAATTAAGCATTGGTGCTAAAAGAATGCGTTTAACTCGGGAAAATGAAACATTTGAAGATCGAACAAATCGACAGAATTCTAATAGAGAAAGAAAGATAAAGAAGTGAACATTCGAAAAGACGTTAAAAGTCGGATTTACGCGTCGTCGCGTGGCGTCATCTGTATACATTAGAGCAGGGGTGGGCAATTATTTTCTGCCGAGGGCCGGATAAACAATCTTTAGGATGAAGCGGGCCGTATAAAAATTGAAAAGTACCTAAGGGGAAATTTAACCTTATGGAGCCGTAATTATGTAATTATTAATTATTATTATGTAATTATGTAAAGAAATTATTGATGATAATATTAGCTACTTTATTAATAATTAAAAAATACTACTTTGACATAAAATTACTATTCACGTTCAAGCAAAATTGATTCTTGCCCATACACATTCCTCCCATCATCACACGGGACAAGAATAATGGTTGTGCCTATTTGTTCTTGTAATCTCGCTATCGTATGTAGCCGCTTTTGTGATACACAAATAATATATTCGTGTATCAATATTATTTTTAAAAT